>CAJHQP010002865.1:0-76795 GCA_905132765.1 Moricandia arvensis | reverse complement strand
TTCACGAAAGACTCAAGACATACTCTAAACACATATAATAGAACATAAATAGAGCTTATATCATGGCACAATAGTGTAAATATCAGGCCTTATCAGGAAACTACAAAACCCTAACCGACTCTATAGATAAATCCAACCCTAGTGGGTTTATGAAAAGATAAAACCAACCCTTTAGTCGGGTTTATGAAAAGATAAAACCAACCTCTAGTGAGTTTATGAAATCTAAATCCTAAAGCTAATGGGTTTTCACCCGAAATACTCTAAGACATACTCTAAACACATATAATAGATCATAAATAGAGCTTATATCATGGCACAATAGTGGTAAATATTAGGCCTTATCAGGAAATGCAAACCTAACCGACTCTATAGATAAATCCTACCCCTAGTGGGTTTATGAAAAGCATAAAACCAACCCTTATGGGTTTATGAAAAAATAAAACCACCCTAGTGTGTTATGAAATCTAAATCCTAAAGCTAATGGGTTTTCAAACTGGAATATCTCTAAGCACATACTCTAAACACATATAATATGATCAATAATAGGAGCTTAATATCATGGGACCAATAATGGTAAATATCATGCCTTATCAGGAAACAAAAAAAACCATAACCAGACTCTATAGATAAATCCACACCATCGTGGGGTTTATGAAAAGATAAAACCAACCCGGTAGTGGGTTTATGAAAGAAAAACCAACCACTAGTGGGTTTATGAAATCTAATCCTTAAACCTAATGGGTTTTCACCCGAAATACTCTAAGACATACTCTAAACACATATAATAGAACATAAATAGAGCTTATATCATGGCACAATAATGGTAAATATCAGGCCTTATCAGGACACTACAAACCTAACCGACTCTATAGATAAATCCAACCCTTTGTGGGTTTATGAAAAGATAAAACCAACCCTTAGTGGGTTTATGAAAAGATAAAACCAACCCCTAATGGGTTTATGAAATCCAAATCCTAAAGCTAATGGGTTTTCACTAGAAAGACACTAAGACATACTCTAAACACATATATTAGAACATAAATAGAGCTTATCTCATGGCACAATAGTGGTAAATATCAGGCGTTATAAGGAAACTATAAACCTAACCGACTCTATAGATAAATCCAACCCATAGCGGGTTTATGAAAAGATAAAACCAACCCTTAGTGGGTTTATGAAAGATAAAACCAATCCCTAGTGGGTTTATGAAATCTAAATCCTAAAGCTAATGGGTTTTCACCTGAAATACTCTAAGACATACTCTAAACACTTATAATAGACTCTAAATAGATCTTGTATCATGGCACAATAGTGGTAAATATCAGGCTATATCAGGAAACTACAAAAACCCTAACCGACTCTAAAGATAAATCCAACCCCTTTTGGGTTTATGAAAAGATTAAATCCAACCTTTAGTGGGTTTATGAAAAGATAAAACCAATCCCAAGTGGGTTTATGATATCTAAATCTTAAAGCTAATGGGTTTTCACCCGAAATACTCTAAGACATACTCTAAACACATATAATAGAACATAAGTAGAGCTTATATCATGGAACAAAAGTTGTAAATATCAGGCCTTATCAGGAAACTAAGAAAAACCTAACTGACTCTATAGATAAATCCAACACCTAGTGTGGGTTTAAGAAAAGATAAAATCAACCCATAGTGGGTTTATGAAATGATTAAACCAACCCTAGTGGGTTTATGAAATCTAAATCCTAAAGCTAATGGGTTTTCACCCGAAATGCTTTAAGACATACTCTAAACAGTTATAATAGACTCTAAATAGAGCTTATATCATGGCACAATAGTGGTAAATATCAAGTCTTATCAGAAAAATAAAAAACCCTAACCGACCCTATAGATAAACCCAACCCCTAGTGGGTTAATGAAAAGATAAAACCAACCTTTAGTGGGTTTATGAAAAGATAAAACCAGCCCCTAGTGAGTTTATGAAATCTAAATCCGAAGGTAATGCGTTTTCACCCGAGATACTCTAAGACATACTCTAAACACATATAATAGATCATAAATAGAGCTTATATCATGGCACAATAATGGTAAATATCAGGCCTTACCATGAAACTACAGACCTAACCGACTCTATAGAAAAATCCAACCCCTAGTGGGTTTATGAAAAGATAAAATAAACCCTTAGTGGGTTTATGAAAGATAAAACCAATACCTAGTGGGTTTATGAAATCTAAATCCTAAAGCTAATGGGTTTTCACCTGAAATACTCTAAGACAAACTCTAAAAACTTATAATAGACTCTAAATAGAGCTTATATCATGGCACGATAGTGGTAAATATCAGGCCTTATGAGGAAATACAAAAACCCTAACCGACTCTAAAGATAAATCCAACCCCTTTTGGGTTTATGAAAAGATTAAAACCAACCTTTAGTAGGTTTATGAAAAGATAAAACCAATTCCTAGTGGGTTTATGAAATCTAAATCTTAAAGTTAATGGGTTTTCACCCGTAATACTCTAAAACATACTCTAAACACATATAATTGAACATAAATAGAGCTTATATCATGGCACAATAGTGGTAAATATCAGGCCTTATCAGGAAAGTAAAAAAACCCTAACCGATTCTATAGATAAATCCAACACCTGGTGGTTTAAGAAAAGATAAAACCAATCCATAGTGGGTGATGAAAAGATAAAACCAATCCCTAGTGGGTTTGTGAAATCTAAATCTTAAAGCTAATGGGTTTTCACCCGAAATACTCTAAGACATACTCTAAACACATATAATAGAACATAAATAGAGCTTATATCATGGCACAATAGTTGTAAATATCAGGCCTTATCAGGAAACTAAAAAAACCCTAACCGACTTTATAGATAAATCCAACACCTAGTGGGTTTAAGAAAAGATAAAACCAACCCATAGTGGGTTTATGAAAAGATAATACCAACCCCTAGTGGGTTTATGAAATCTAAATCGTAAAGCAAATGGATTTTCACCCGAAATACTCTAAGAAATAATCTAAACACAGATAATAGAACATAATAGAGCTTATATCATGGAACAATGGTGGTAAATATCAAGCCTTATCAGGAAACTACAAAAACCCTAACCGACTCTATAAATAAATCCAACACCTAGTGGGGTTTATGAAAAGAAAAAAACCAACCCTTAGTGGGTTTATGAAAAGATAAAACCAACCCCTAGTGGGTTTTTGAAATCTAAATCCTAAAGCTAATGGGTTTTCACTAGAAAGACTCTAAGACATACTCTAAACACATATAATAGAACATAAATAGAGCTTATATCATGGCACAATAGTGGTAAATATCAGGCCTTATCAGGAAACTACAAAAACCCTAACCGACTCTGTAGATAAATCCAACACCTAGTGGGGTTTATGAAAAGATAGAACCAACCCTTAGTGGGTTTATGAAACGATAAAACCAACCCCTAGTGGGTTTATGAAATCTAAATCCTAAAGCTAATGGGTTTTCATTAGAAAGACTCTAAGACTTACTCTAAACACATATAATAGAACATAAATAGAGCTTATATCATGGCACAATAGTGGTAAATATCAGGCCTTATAACGAAACTACAAACCTAACCGACTATATAGATAAATCCAACCCCTAGAGGGTTTATGAAAAGATAAAACCAACCCTTAGTGGGTTTATGAAAGATAAAACCAATCCCTAGTGGGTTTATGAAATCTAAATCGTAAAGCTAATTGGTTTTCACCTGAAATACTCTAAGACATACTCTAAACACCTGTAATAGACTCTAAATAGAGCTTATATCATGGCACAATAGTGGTAAATATCATGCCTTATCAGGAAACTACAAAAACTGTAACCGACTCTATAGATAAATCCAACACCTAGTGGGGTTTATGAAAAGATAAAACCAACCCTTAGTGGGTTTATGAAAAGATAAAACAAACCCCTAGTGGGTTTATAAAATCTAAATCCTAAAGCTAATGGGTTTTCACTAGAAAGACTCAAAGACATACTCTAAACACATATAATAGAACATAAAAAGAGCTTAAATCATGGCACAATAGTAGTAAATATCAGGTCTTATAAGGAAACTGCAAACCTAACCGACTCTATAGATACATCCAACCCCTAGTGGGTTTATGAAAAGATAAAACGAACCTTTAGTCGGTATATGAAAAGATAAAACTAACCTCTAGTGAGTTTATGAAATCTAATTCCTAAAGCTAATGGGTTTTCACCCGAAATACGCTAAGACATACTCTAAACACATATAATAGATCATAAATAGAGCATATATCATGGCACAATAGTGGTAAATATTAGGCCTTATCAGGAAATGCAAACCTAACCGACTCTATAGATAAATCCAACCCCTAGTGGGTTTATGAAAAGATAAAACCAACCCTTAGTGGGTTTATGAAAAATAAAACCAATCCCTAGTGTGTTTATGAAATCTAAATCCTAAAGCTAATGGGTTTTCACCTGGAATACTCTAAGACATACTCTAAACACATATAATAGATCATAAATAGAGCTTATATCATGGCACAATAATGGTAAATATCATGCCTTATCAGGAAACAAAAAAACCATAACCGACTCTATAGATAAATCCAACACCTCGTGGGGTTTATGAAAAGATAAAACCAACCCTTAGTGGGTTTATGAAAAGATAAAACCAACCCTAGTGGGTTTATGAAATCTAAATCCTAAAGCTAATGGGTTTTCACCCGAAATACTCTAAGACATACTCTAAACACATATAATAGAACATAAATAGAGCTTATATCATGGCACAATAATGGTAAATATCAGGCCTTATCAGGACACTACAAACCTAACCGACTCTATAGATAAATCCAACCCTTTGTGGGTTTATGAAAAGATAAAACCAACCCTTAAGTGGGTTTATGAAAAGATAAAACCAACCCCTATTGGGTTTATGAAATCTAAATCCTAAAGCTAATGGGTTTTCATAGAAAGACTCTAAGACATACTCTAAACACATATAATAGAACATAAATAGAGCTTATATCATGGCACAATAGTGGTAAATATCAGGCCTTATCAAGAAACTATGAAAACCCTAACCGACTATATAGATAAATCCAACACCATAGTGGGGTTTTATGAAAATAGTATAGTAAAACCAACCCCTAGTGGGTTTATGAAATCTAAATCCTAAAGCTAATGGGTTTTCCCTATACTAGTGGTAAATATCATGCCTTATCAGGATATGGAAACTACAAAAACCCTAACCGATTCTATTGATAAATCCAACACCTAGTGGGGTTTATGAAAAGATAAAACCAACCCTTAGTAGGTTTATGAAAAGATAAAATCAACCCCTAGTGGGTTTATGAAATCTAAATCCTAAAACTAATGGGTTTTCACTCTAAAGACTCTAAGACATACTCTAAACACATATAATAGAACATAAATAGAGCTTATATCATGGCACAATAGTGGTAAATATCAGGCCTTATAACGAAACTACAAACCTAACCGACTCTATAGATAAATCCAACCCCTAGTGGGTTTATGAAAAGATAAAACCAACCCTTAGTGGGTTTATGAAAGATAAAACCAATCCCTAGTGGGTTTATGAAATCTAAATCCTAATGCTAATGGGTTTTCACCTGAAATACTCTAAGACATACTCTAAACACTTATAATAGACACTAAATAGAGCTTATATCAAGGCACAATAGTGGTAAATATCATGCTTGATAAGGAAACTACAAAAACCCTAACCGACTCTAAAGATAAATCCAACCCTTTTGGGTTTATGAAAGATTAAAACCAACCTTTAGTGGGTTTATGAAAAGATAAAACCAATCCCTAGTGGGTTTATGAAATCTAAATCTTAAAGCTAATGGGTTTTCACCCAAATACTCTAAGACATACTCTAAACACATATAATAGAACATAATAGAGCTTATATCATGGCACAATAGTGGTAAATATCAGGCCTTATAAGGAAACTACAAACCTAACCGACTCTATAGATAAATCCAACCCCTAGTGGGTTTATGAAAAGATAAAACCAACCCTTAGTGGGTTTATGAAAAGATAAAACCAACCCCTAGTGGGTTTATGAAATCTAAATCCTAAAGCTAATGGGTTTTCACCTGAAATACTCTAAGACATACTCTAAACACATATAATAGAACATAAATAGAGCTTATATCATGGCACAATAGTGGTAAATATCAGGCCTTATCAGGAAACTACAAAACCCTAACCGAATCTATAGATAAATCCAACACCGTAGTGGGTTTATGAAAAGATAAAACCAACCCTTAGTGGGTTTATGAAAAATAAAACAATCCCTAGTGGGTTTATGAAATCTAAATCCTAAAGCTAATGGGTTTTCACCTGAAATACTCTAAGACATACTCTAAACACATATAATAGAACATAAATAGAGCTTATATCATGGCACAATAGTGGTAAATATCAGGCCTTATCAGGAAACTACAAAACCCTAACCGACTCTATAGATAAATCCAACACCTAGTGGGTTTATGAAAAGATAAAACCAACCCTAGTGGGTTTATGAAAAGATAAAACCAATCCCTAGTGGGTTTATGAAATCTAAATCCTAAAGCTAATGGGTTTTCACCTGAAATACTCTAAGACATACTCTAAACACATATAATAGAACATAAATAGAGCTTATATCATGGCACAATAGTGGTAAATATCAGGCCTTATAAGGAAACTACAAAAACCCTAACCGACTCTAAAGATAATCCAACCCTTTGGGTTTATGAAAGATAAAACCAACCTTTAGTGGGTTTATGAAAAGATAAAACCAACCCCTAGTGGGTTTATGAAATCTAAATCCTAAAGCTAATGGGTTTTCACCCAGAAATACTCTAAGACATACTCTAAACACATATAATAGAACATAAATAGAGCTTAAATCATTGCACAATAGTGGCAAATATCATGCCTTATAAGGAAACTACAAACCTAACCGACTCTATAGATAAATCCAACCCCTAGTGGGTTTATGAAAAGATACAACCAACCTTTAGTGGGTTTATGAAAAGATAAAACTAACCCCTAGTGAGTTTATGAAATCTAAATTTAAAACTTGATGGGTTTTCACCCGAAATACGCTAAGACATACTCTAAACACATATAATAGATCATAAATAGAGTATATATCATGGCACAATAGTGGTAAATATTAGGCCTTATGAGGAAACGACAAACCTAACCGACTCTATAGATAAATCCAACCCCTAGAGGGCTTATGAAAAGATAAAATCATCCCTTAGTGGGTTTATGAAAGATAAAACCAATCCCTAGTGGGTTTATAAAATCTAAATCCTAAAGCTAATGGGTTTTCACCTGAAATACTCTAAGACATACTCTAAACACAAATAATGGATCATAAATAGAGCTTATATCATGGCACAATAATGGTAAATATCATGCCTTATCAGGAAACTACCAAAACCCTAACCGACTCTATAGATAAATCCAACACCTAGTGGGGTTTATGAAAAGATAAAACCAACCCTTAGTAGGTTTATGAAAAGATAAAACCAACCCCTAGTGGGTTTATGAAATCTAAATCCTAAAGCTAATGGGTTTTCGCTAGAAAGACTCTAAGACATACTCTAAACATATATAATAGAACATAAATAGAGCTTATATCATGGCACAATAGTGGTAAATATCAGGCCTTATAACGAAACTACAAACCTAACCGACTCTATAGATAAATCCAACCCCTAGTGGGTTTATGAAAAGATAAAACCAACCTTTTGTGGGTTTATGAAAAGATAAAACCAACCCCTGGTGAGTTTATGAAATCTAAATCCTAAAGCTAATGGGTTTTCACTAGAAAGATTCTAAGACATACTCTAAACACATATAATAGAACATAAATAGAGCTTATATCATGGCACAATAGTGGTAAATATCAGGCCTAATAAGGAAACTACAAACCTAACCGACCCTATAGATAAATCCAACCCCTTTTGGGTTTATGAAAAGATTAAAACCAACCTTTAGTGGGTTTATGAAAAGGTAAAACCAATCCCTAATGGGTTTATGAAATCTAAATCTTAAAGCTAATGGGTTTTCACCCGAAATACTCTAACACATACTCTAAACACATATAATAGAACATAAATAGAGCTTATATCATGGCACAATAGTGGTAAATATCAGGCCTTATCAGAAAACTAAAAAAACCCTAACCGACACTATAGATAAATCCAACACCTAGTGGTTTAAGAAAAGATAAAACCAACCCATAGTGGGTTTATGAAAAGATAAAACCAACCCCTAGTGAGTTTACGAAATCTAAATCCTAAAGCTAATGGATTTTCACCCGAAATACTCTAAGACATACTCTAAACACAGATAATAGAACAGAAATGGAGCTTATATCATGGCACAATAGTGGTAAATATCAGGCCTTATCAGGAAACTTCAAAAAACCTAACCGACTCTATAGATAAAACCAACACCTAGTGGGGTTTATGAAAAGATAAAACCAACCCTTAGTGGGTTTATAAAAAGATAAAACCAACCCCTAGTGGGTTTATGAAATCTAAATCCTAAAGCTAATGGGTTTCACTAGAAAGACTTCAAGACATACTCTAAACACATATAATAGAACATAAATAGAGCTTATATCATGGCACAATAGTGTTAAATATCAGGCCTTATAAGGAAACCACAAACCAAACTGACTCTATCGATAAATCCAACCCCTAGTGGGTTTATGAAAAGATAAAACCAACCTTAAGTAGGTTTATGAAAAGATAAAACCAACCCCTAGTGAGTTTATGAAATCTAAATCCTAAAGCTAATGGGTTTTCACTAGAAAGACTCTAAGACATACTCTAAACACATATAATAGAAGATCAATAGAGCTTATATCATGGCACAATAGTGTTAAATATCAGGCCTTATAAATAAAATACAAACCTAACCGACTCTATAGATAAATCCAACCCCTAGTGGATTTATGAAAAGATAAAACCAACCCTTAGATGGTTTATGAAAGATAAAACCAATCCCTAGTGGATTTATGAAATCTAAATAATAAAGCTAATGGGTTTTCACCTGAAATACTCTAAGACATACTCTGAACACTTATGATAGACTCTAAATAGAGCTTATATCATGGCACAATAGTGCTAAACATCAGGCCTTATCAGGAAATTACAAAAACCCTAACCGACTCTATAGATAAATCCAACCCCTAGTGGGTTTGTGAAAAGAGAAAACCAACCCTTAGTGGGTTTATGAAAGATAAAACCAATCCCTAGTGGGTTTATAAAATCTAAATCCTAAAGCTAATGGGTTTTCACCTGAAATACTCTAAGACATACTCTGAACACTTATTATAAACTCTAAATAGAGCTTATATCATGGCACAATAGTGGTAAATATCATGCCTTATCAGGAAACTACAAAAACCTTAACCGACTCTAAAGATAAATCGAACCCCTTTTGGGTTTATGAAAAGATTAAAACCAACCTTTAGTGGGTTTATGAAAAGGTAAAACCAATACCTAATGGGTTTATGAAATCTAAATCTTAAAGCTAATGGGTTTTCACCCGAAATACTCTAAGACATACTCTAAACACATATAATAGAACATAAATAGAGCTTATATCATGGCACAATATTTGTAAATATCAGGCCTTATCAGGAAAATACAAAAACCCTAACCGACTCTAAAGATAAATCCAACCCCTTTTGGGTTTATGAAAAGATTAAAACCAACCTTTAGTGGGTTTATGAAAAGGTAAAACTAATCCCTAATGGGTTTATGAAATCTAAATCTTAAAGCTAATGGGTTTTCACCCGAAATACTCTAACACATACTCTAAACACATATAATAGAACATAAATAGAGCTTATATCATGGCACAATAGTGGTAAATATCAGGCCTTATCAGGAAACTAAAAAAACCCTAACCGACTCTATAGATAAATCCAACACCTAGTGGTTTAAGAAAAGATAAAACCAACCCATAGTGGGTTTGTGAAAAGATAAAACCAACCCCTAGTGAGTTTATGAAATCTAAATCCTAAAGCTAATGGATTTTCACCCGAAATACTCTAAAACATACTCTAAACACAGATAATAGAACAGAAATAGAGCTTATATCATGGCACAATAGTGGTAAATATCACGTCTTATCAGGAAACTACAAAAAACCTAACCGACTCTATAGATAAAACCAACACCTAGTGGGGTTTATGAAAAGATAAACCAACCCTTAGTGGGTTTATGAAGAGATAAAACCAACCCCTAGTGGGTTTATGAAATCTAAATCCTAAAGCTAATGGGTTTTCACTAGAAAGACTTTAATACATATTCTAAACACATATAATAGAACATAAATAGAGCTTATATCATGGCACAATAGTGGTAAATATCAGGCCTTATATGGAAACTACAAACCTAACTGACTCTATAGATAAATCCAACCCCTAGTGGGTTTATGAAAAGATAAAACCAACCTTTAGTGGGTTTATGAAAAAATAAAACCAATCCCTAGTGGGTTTATGAAATCTAAATCCTAAAGCTAATGGGTTTTCACTAGAAAGACTCTGACACATAATCTTAACACATATAATAGAAGATAAATAGAGCTTATATCATGGCACAATAGTGGTAAATATCAGGCCTTATCAGGAAACTACAAAAACCCTAACCGACTCTATAGATAAATCCAACCCCTAGTGGGTTTATGAAAAGATAAAACTAACCCTTAGTGGGTTTATGAAAGATAAAACCAATCCCTAGTGGATTTATGAAATCAAAATCCTAAAGCTAATATGTTTCCACCTGAAATACTCTAAGACATACTCTAAACACTTATAATAGACTCTAAATAGAGCTTATATCATGGCACAATAATGGTAAATATCAGGCTTTATCAGGAAACTACAAAAACCTTAACCGACTCTAAAGATAAATCCAACCCCTTTTGGGTTTATGAAATGATTAAAACCAACCTTTAGTGGGTTTGTGAAAAGATAAAACCAATCCCTAGTGGGTTTATGAAATCTAAATCTTAAAGATAATGGGTTTTCACCCGAAATACTCTAAGACATACTCTAAACACATATAATAGAACATAAATAGAGCTTATATCATGGCACAATAGTTGTAAATATCAGGCCTTATCAGGAAACTAAAAAAACCCTAACTGACTCTATAGATAAATCCTACCCCTAGTGGGTTTATGAAAAGATAAAACCAACCCTTAGTGGGTTTATGTAAGATAAAACCAATCCCTAGTGGGTTTATGAAAAGATAAAACCAACCCTTAGTGGGTTTGTGTAAGATAAAACCAATTCCTAGTGGGTTTATGAAATCTGAATCCTAAAGCTAATGGGTTTTCACTATAAATACTCTAAGACATACTTTAAACACATATAATTGAACATAAATAGAGCTTATATCATGGCATAATATTTGTAAATATCAGCCCTTATCAGGAAAATACTAAAACCCTAACCGACTCTAAAGATAAATCCAACCCCTTTTGGGTTTATGAAAAGATTAAAACCAACCTTTAGTGGGTTTATGAAAAGGTAAAACCAATCCTAATGGGTTTATGAAATCTAAATCTTAAAGCTAATGGGTTTTCACCCGGAATACTCTAAGACATACTCTAAACACATATAATAGAACATAAATAGAGCTTATATCATGGCACAATAGTGGTAAATATCAGGCATTATCAGGAAACTAAAAAAACCCTAACCGACTCTATAGATAAATCCAACACCTACTGGGTTTCTGAAATATAAAACTAACCTTTAGTGGGTTTATGCAAAGATAAAACCAACCCCTAGTGAGTTTATGAAATCTAAATCCTAAAGCTAATGGGTTTTCACTACAAAGACTCTAAGACAAAATCTAAACACATATAATAGAAGATAAATAGAGCTTATATCATATCACAATAGTGGTAAATATCAGGCCTTATAAGGAAACTACAAACCAAACCGACTCTATAGATAAATCCAACCCCTAGTGGGTTTATGAAAAGATAAAACCAACCCTTAGTGGGTTTATGAAATATAAAACCAATCCCTAGTGGATTTATGAAATCTAAATCCTAAAGCTAATGGGTTTTCACCTGAAATACTCTAAGAGATACTCTAAACACTTATAATAGACTCTAAATAGAGCTTATATCATGGCACAATAGTGGTAAATATCAGGCCTTATCATGAAACTACAAAAACCTTAACCGAGTCTAAAGATAAATCCAACCCCTTTTGGGTTTATCAAAGGATTAAAGCCAACCTTTAGTGGGTTTATGAAAAGATAAAACCAATCCCTAGTAGGTTTATGAAATCTAAATCTTAAAGCTAATGAGCTTATATCATGGCACAATAGTTGTAAATATCAGGCCTTATCAGGAAACTAAAAAAACCCTAACTGACTCTATAGATAAATCAACCACCTAGTTGGTTTAAGAAAAGATAAAACCATCCCATAGTGGGTTTATGAAAAGATAAAACCAACCCCTAGTGGGTGTATGAAATCTAAATCCTAAAGATAACGAGTTTTCACCCGAAATACTCTAAGACATACTCTAAACACATATAATAGATAATAAATAGAGCTTATATCATGGCACAATAATGGTAAATATCAGGCCTAATCAGGAAACTACAAACCTAACCGACTCTATAGATAAATCCAACACCTAGTGGTTTAAGAAAATATAAAACCAACCCATAGTGGGTTTATGAAAAGATAAAACCAACCCCTAGTGGGTATATGAAATCTAAATCATAAAGCTAATGGGTTTTCACCCGAAATACTCTAAGACAAACTCTAAACACATATAATATGACATAAATAGAGCTTATGTTATGGCACAATAGTGGTAAATATCATGCCTTATCATGAAACTACAAAAACCCTAACCGACTCTGTATATAAATCCAACAGCTAGTGGGGTTTATGAAAAGATAAAACCAACCCTTAGTGGGTTTATGTTAAGATAAAATCAACCCCTAGTGGGTTTATGAAATCTAAATCCTAAAGTTAATGGGTTTTCACCGGAAATACTCTAAGACATATTCTAAACACATATAATAGATCATAAATAGCACTTATCTCATGGCATAATAGTGGTAAATATCAGGTTTTATCAGGAAAATACAAAAACCCTAGCCGACTCTATAAATAAATCCAACCCCTAGTGGGTTTATGAAAATAGAAAACCAACCATTAGTGGGTTTATGAAAAGATAAATCCAACCCCTAATGAGTTTATGATATCTAAATCTTAAAGATAATGGGTTTTTCACCCGAAATACTCTAAGACATACTCTAAACACATATAATAGAACATAAATAGAGCTTATATCATGGCACAATAGTGGTAAATATCAGGCCTTATCAGGAAACTAAAAAAACCCTAACCGACTCTATAGATAAATCCAACACCTAGTGGTTTAAGGAAAGATAAAACCAACCCATAGTGGGTTTATGAAAAGATAAAACTAACCCCTAGTGAGTTTATGAAATCTAAATCCTAAAGTTAATGGATTTTCACCTGAAATACTCTAAGACATACTCTAAACACAGATAATAGAACAGAAATAGAGCTTATATCATGGCACAATAGTGGTAAATATCAGGCCTTATCAGGAAACTACAAAAACCGTAACCGACTCTATAGATAAAACCAACACCTAGTGGGGTTTATGAAAAGATAAAACCAACCCTTAGTGGGTTTATGGAAAGATAAAACCAACCGCTAGTGGGTTTATGAAATCTAAATCCTAAAGCTAATGGGTTTTCACTAGAAAGACTTTAAGACATACTCTAAACACATATAATAGAACATAAATAGAGCTTATATCATGGCACAATAGTGGTAAATATCAGGCCTTATAAGGAAACTACAAATCTAACTGACTCTATAGATAAATCCAACCCCTAGTGGGTTTATGAAAAGATAAAACCAAGTTTTAGTGGGTTTATGAAAAGATAAAACCAACCCTTAGTGAGTTTATGAAATCTAAATCCTAAAGCTAATGGGTTTTCACTAGAAAGACTCTAAGACATACTCTAAACACATATAATAGAAGATAAATAGAGCTTACATCATGGCACAATAGTGGTAAATATCAGGCCTTATCAGGAATATACAAAAACCCTAACCGACTCTATAGATAAATCCAACCCCTAGTGGGTTTATGAAAAGATAAATCCAACCTTTAGTGGGTTTATGAAAAGAAAAAACCAATCTTTAGTGGGTTTATGAAAAGATAAAACCAAACCCCTTGTGAGTTTATGAAATCTACATCCTAAAGCTAATGGGTTTTCACCCGAAATACTCTAAGACATACTCTAAACACATATAATAGAACATAAATAGAGCTTATATCATGGCACAATAGTGGTAAATATCAGGCCTTATCAGGAAACTACAAAAACCCTAACCAACTCTGTCGATAAATCCAACACCTAGTGGGGTTTATGAAAAGATAAAACCAACCCTTAGTGGGTTTATGAAACGATAAAACCAACCCCTAGTGGGTTTATGAAATCTAAATCCTAAAGCTAATGGATTTTCACCCGAAATACTATAATATATAATCTAAACACAGATAATAGAACATAAATAGAGCTTATATCATAGCACAATAGTGGTAAATATAAGGCCTTATCAGGAAACTACAAAAACCCTAACCGACTCTGTCGATAAATCCAACACCTATGGGGTTTATGAAAAGATAAAACCAACCCTTAGTGGGTTTACGAAACGATAAAACCAACCCCTAGTGGGTTTATGAAATCTAAATCCTAAAGCTAATGGGTTTTCATTAGAAAGACTCTAAGACATACTCTAAACACATATAATAGATCATAAATAGAGCTTATATCATGGCACAATAATGGTAAATATCATGCCTTATCAGGAAACTACAAAAACCCTAACCGACTCTATAGATAAATCCAACACCTAGTGGGGTTTATGAAAAGATAAAACCAACCCTTAGTGGGTTTATGAAAAGATAAAACCAACCCCTAGTGGGTTTATGATATCTAAATCCTAAAACTAATGGGTTTTCACTAGAAAGACCCTAAGACATACTCTAGACACATATAATAGAACATAAATAGAGCTTATATTATGGCACAATAGTGGTAAATATCAGGCCTTATAAGGAAACTACAAACCTAACTGACTCTATAGATAAATCCAACACCTAGTGGGTTTAAGAAAAGATAAAACAAACTCATAGTGGGTTTATGAAAAGATTAAACCAACCCCTAGTGGGTTTATGAAATCTAAATATTAAAGCTAATGAGTTTTCAGCCGAAATACTCTAAGACATACTCTAAACACATATAATAGAACATAAATAGAGCTTATATCATGGCACAATAGTTGTAAATATCAGGCCTTATCTGGAAACTAAAAAACCCTAACCGACTCTATAGATAAATACATCACCCAGTGGGTTTAAGAAAAGATAAAACCAACCCATAGTGGGTTTATGAAAAGATAAAACCAACCCCTAGTGGGTTTATGAAATCTAAATCCTAAAGCTAATGGATTTTCACCCGAAATACTCTAAGACATAATCTAAACACAGATAATAGAACATAAATAGAGCTTATATCATGGCACAATGGTGGTAAATATCAGGCCCTATCAGGAAACTAAAAAAACCCTAACCGACTCTATAGATAAATCCAACACCTAGTGGTTTAAGAAAAGATAAAACCAACCCATAGTGGGTTTATGAAAAGATAAAACCAACCCCTAGTGAGTTTAAGAAAGCTAAATCCTAAAGCTAATGGATTTTCACCCGAAATACTCTAAGACATACTCTAAACACAGAAAATAGAACAGAAATAGAGCTTATATCATGGCACAATAGTGGTAAATATCAGGCCTTATCAGGAAACTACAAAAACCCTAACCGACTCTATAGATAAAACCAACACCTATTGGGGTTTATGAAAAGATAAAACCAACCCTTAGTGGGTTTATGGAAAGATAAAACCAACCGCTAGTGGGTTTATGAAATTTAAATCCTAAAGCTAATGGGTTTTCACTAGAAAGACTTTAAGACATACTCTAAACACATATAATAGAACATAAATAGAGCTTATATCATGGCACAATAGTGGTAAATATCAGGCCTTATAAGGAAACTACAAACCTAACTGACTCTATAGATAAATCCAACCCCTAGTGGGTTTATGAAAAGATAAAACCAAGCTTTAGTGGGTTTATGAAAAGATAAAAACAACCCTTAGTGAGTTTATGAAATCTAAATCCTAAAGCTAATGGGTTTTCACTAGGAAGACTCTAAGACATACTCTAAACACATATAATAGAAGATAAATAGAGCACATCATGGCACAATAGTGGTAAATATCAGGCCTTATCAGGAAAATACAAAAACCCTAACAGACTCTATAGATAAATCCAACCCCTAGTGGGTTTATGAAAAGATAAATCCAACCTTTAGTGGGTTTATGAAAAGATAATACCAATCTTTAGTGGGTTTATGAAAAGATAAAACCAAACCCCTTGTGAGTTTATGAAATCTACATCCTAAAGCTAATGGGTTTTCACCCGAGATATTCTAAGACATACTCTAAACACATATAATAGAACATAAATATAGCTTATATCATGGCACAATAGTTGTAAACATCAGGCCTTATCAGGAAACTAAAAAAACCCTAACCGACTCTATAGATAAATACAACACCTAGTGGGTTTAAGAAAAGATAAAACCAACCCATAGTGGGTTTATGAAAAGATAAAACCAACCCCTAGTGGTTTTATGAAATCTAAATCCTAAACCTAATGGATTTTCACCCGAAATACTCTAATACATAATCTAAACACAGATAATAGAACATAAATAGAGCTTATGTCATGGCACAATAGTGGCAAATATCAGGCCTTATCAGGAAACTACAAAACCCTAACCGACTCTGTCGATAAATCCAACACCTAGTGGGGTTTATGAAAAGATAAAACCAACCCTTAGTGGGTTTATGAAACGATAAAATCAACCCTTAGTGGGTTTATGAAATCTAAATCCTAAAGCTAATGGGTTTTCATTAGAAAGACTCTAAGACATACTCTAAACACATATAATAGATCATAAATATTTCTTATATCATGGCACAATAATGGTAAATATCATGCCTTATCAAGAAACTACAAAAACCCTAACGGACTCTATAGATAAATCCAACACCTAGTGGGGTTTATGAAAAGATAAAACCAACCCTTAGTGGGTTTATGAAAAGATAAAACCAACCCCTAGTGGGTTTATGAAATCTAAACCCTAAAGCTAATGGGTTTTCACTAGAAAGGCTCTAAGACATACTCTAGACACATATAATAGAACATAAATAGAGGTTATATCATGGCACAATAGTGTTAAATATCAGGCCTTATAAGGAAACTACAAACCTAACCGACTCTATAGATAAATCCAACCCCTAGTGGGTTAATGAAAAGATAAAACCAACCTTTAGTGGGTTGATGAAAAGATAAAACTAACCCCTAGTGAGTTTACGAAATCTAAATCCTAATGCTAATGGGTTTTCACCCGAAATATGCTAAGACATACTCTAAACACATATAATAGATCATAAATATAGCTTATATCATGGCACAATAGTGGTAAATATTAGGCCTTATCAGGAAAGGACAAACCTAACCGGTTCTATAGATAAATCCAACCCCTAGTGGGTTTATGAAAAGACAAAACCAACCCTTAGTGGGTTTATGAAAGATAAAACCAATCCCTAGTGGATTTATGAAATCTAAATCCTAAAGCTAATGGGTTTTCACCTGAAATACTCTAAGACATACTCTAAACACTTATAATAGACTCAAAATTGAGCTTATATCATGGCAGAATAATAGTAAATATCAGGCCTTATCAAGAAACTACAAAATGCTTAACGACTCTAAAGATAAATCCAACCAATTTTTGGTTTATGAATGGACTAAAACCAACCTTTAGTGGGTTTATGAAAATATAAAACCAATCCCTAGTGGGTTTATGAAATCTATATCTTAAAGCTAATGGGTTTTCACCCGAAATACTCTAAGACATACTCTAAACACATATAATAGAACATAAATAGAGCTTATATCATGGCACAATAGTTGTAAATATCAGGCCTTATCAGGAAAGGACAAACCTAACCGGTTCTATAGATAAATCCAACACCTAGTGGGTTTAAGAAAAGATAAAACCAACCCATAGTTGGTTAATGAAAAGATAAAACCAACCTTTAGTGGGTTGATGAAAAGATAAAACTAACCCCTAGTGAGTTTACGAAATCTAAATCCTAATGCTAATGGGTTTTCACCCGAAATACGCTAAGACATACTCTAAACACATATAATAGATCATAAATATAGCTTATATCATGGCACAATAGTGGTAAATATTAGGCCTTATCAGGAAAGGACAAACCTAACCGGTTCTATAGATAAATCCAACACCTAGTGGGTTTAAGAAAAGATAAAACCAACCCATAGTGGGTTTATGAAAAGATTAAACCAACCCCTAGTGGGTTTATGAAATCTAAATCCTAAAGCTTATGAGTTTTCAGCCGAAATACTCTAAGACATACTCTAAACACATATAATAGTAAATAGAGCTTATATCATGGCACAATAGTTGTAAATATCAGGCCTTATCAGGAAACTAAAAAACCCTAACCGACTCTATAGATAAATACAACACCTAGTGGGTTTAAGAAAAGATAAAACCAACCCATAGTGGGTTTATGAAAAGATAAAACCAACCCCTAGTGGGTTTATGAAATCTAAATCCTAAAGTTAATGGATTTTCACCTGAAATACTCTAAGACATAATCTAAACACAGATAATAGAACATAAATAGAGCTTATATCATGGCACAATAGTGGTAAATATCAGGCCTTATCAGGAAACTACAAAAACCCTAACCGACTCTGTAGATAAATCCAACACCTAGTGGGGTTTATGAAAAGATAAAACCAACCCTTAGTGGGTTTATGAAACGATAAAACCAACCCCTAGTGGGTTTGTGAAATCTAAATCCTAAAGCTAATGGGTTTTCATTAGAAAGAATCTAAGACATACTCTAAACACATATAATAGATCATAAATAGAGCTTATATCATGGAACAATAATGGAAAATATCATGCCTTATCAGGAAACTACAAAAACCCTAACCGACTCTATAGATGAATCCAACACCTAGTGGGTTTATGAAAAGATAAAACCAACCCTTAGTGGGTTTATGAAAACATAAAACCAACCACTAGTGGGTTTATGAAAAGATAAAACCAACCCCTAGTGAGTTTATGAAATGTAATCCTAAAGCTAATGGATTTTCACCCGAAATACTCTAGGACATACTCTAAACACAGATAATTGAACAGAAATAAAGCTTATATCATGGCACAATAGTGGTAAATATCAGGCCTTATCAGGAAACTACAAAAACCCTAACCGACTATATAGATAAAACCAACACCTAGTGGGGTTTATGAAAATATAAAACCAACCCTTAGGGAGTTTATGAAAAGATAAAACCAACCCCTAGTGGGTTTATGAAATCTAAATCCTAAAGCTAATGGGTTTTCACTAGAAAGACTTTAAGACATACTCTAAACACATATAATAGACTCTAAATAGAGCTTATATCATGGCACAATAGTGGTAAATATCAGGCCTTATAAGGAAACTACAAACCTAACCGACTCTATAGATAAATCCAACCCCTAGTGGGTTTATGAAAAGATAAAACCAACCCTTAGTGGGTTTATGAAAGATAAAACCAATCCCTAGTGGATTTATGAAATCTTAATCCTAAAGCTAATGGGTTTTCACCTCAAATACCCTAAGACATACTCTAAATACTTATAATAGACTCTAAATAGAGCTTATATCATGGCACAATAGTGGTAAATATCAGGCCTTATCAGGAAACTACAAAAACCTTAAACCGACTCTAAAGATAAATCTAACCCTATTTGGGTTTATGAAAGATAAAACCAACCTTAAGTGGGTTTATGAAAAGATAAAACCAAACCCATAGTGGGTTATGAAATCTAAATCCTAAAGCTAATGAGTTTCAGCCGAATACTCTAAGACATACTTCTAAACACATATAATAGAACATAAATAGAGCTTATATCATGGCACAATAGTTGTAAAATATTAGGCCTTATCAGGAAACTAAAAAACCCTAACTGACTCTATAGATAAATCCGAACCTAGTGGGTTTAAGAAAAGAAAACCAACCCATAGTGGGTTTATGAAAAGATTAAACCAACCCGTAGTGGGTTTATGAAATCTAAATGCCTAAAGCTTATGGGTTTTCACCGAAATACTCTAAGACATACTCTAAACACATATAATAGAACATAAATAGAGCTGATATCATGGCACAATAGTGGTAAATATCAGGCCTTATCAGGAAACTAAAAAACCCTAACCGACTCTATAGATAAATCCAACACCTAGTGGGTTTAAGAAAAGATAAAACCAACCCATTAGTGGGTTTATGAAAAGATAAAACCAACCCCTAGTGGGTTTATGAAATCTAAATCCTAAAGCTAATGGGTTTTCACCTGAAATACTCTAAGACATACTCTAAACACATATAATAGAACATAAATAGAGCTTATATCATGGCACAATAGTGGTAAATATCAGGCCTTATCAGGAAACTACAAAAACCCTAACCGACTCTATAGATAAATCCAACACCTAGTGGGGTTTATGAAAAGATAAAACCAAACCCTTAGTGGGTTTATGAAAAGATAAAACCAACCCCTAGTGGGTTTATGAAATCTAAATCCTAAAGCTAATGGGTTTTCACTAGAAATACTCTAAGACATACTCTAAACACATATAATAGAACATAAATAGAGCTTATATCATGGCACAATAGTGGTAAATATCAGGCCTTATCAGGAAACTACAAACCTAACCGACTCTATAGATAAATCCAACCCCTAGTGGGTTAATGAAAAGATAAAACCAACCCTTAGTGGGTTGATGAATAGATAAAACTACCCCTAGTGGGTTTATGAAATCTAAATCCTAAAGCTAATGGGTTTTCACCCGAAATACTCTAAGACATACTCTAAACACATATAATAGATCATAAATAGAGCTTATATCATGGCACAATAGTGGTAAATATCAGGCCTTATCAGGAAACTACAAAACCCCTAACCGACTCTATAGATAAATCTAACCCCTTGTGGGTTTATGAAAGATAAAACCAACCTTAGTGGGTTTATGAAAAGATAAAACCAACCCATAGTGGGTTTATGAAATCTAAATCCTAAAGCTAATGAGTTTTCAGCCCGAAATACTCTAAGACATACTCTAAACACATATAATAGAACATAAATAGAGCTTATATCATGGCACAATATGGTAAATATCAGGCTTATCAGGAAACTACAAAACCCTAACCGACTCTATAGAACTCAATAGCTAAATCCAACACCTAGTGGGTTTATGAAAAGATAAAACCAACCCTTAGTGGGTTTATGAAAAGATAAAACCAACCCCTAGTGGGTTTATGAAATCTAAATCCTAAAGCTAATGGGTTTTCATTAGAAAGACTCTAAGACATACTCTAAACACATATAATAGACATAAATAGAGCTTATATCATGGCCACAAATGGTAAATATCATGCCTTATCAGGAAACTACAAAAACCCTAACCGACTCTATAGATAAATCCAACACCTAGTGGGGTTTATGAAAAGATAAAACCAACCCTTAGTGGGTTTATGAAAAGATAAAACCAACCCCTAGTGGGTTTATGAATCTAAATCCTAAAGCTAATGGGTTTTCACCCGAAATACTCTAAGACATACTCTAAACACATATAATAGAACATAAATAGAGCTTATATCATGGCACAATAGTGGTAAATATCAGGCCTTATCAGGAAACTACAAAACCCTAACCGACTCTATAGATAAATCCAACACCTAGTGGGGTTTATGAAAAGATAAAACCAACCCTTAGTGGGTTTATGAAAAGATAAAACCAACCCCTAGTGGGTTTATGAAATCTAAATCCTAAAGCTAATGGGTTTTCACCCGAAATACTCTAAGACATACTCTAAACACATATAATAGAACATAAATAGAGCTTATATCATGGCACAATAGTGGTAAATATCAGGCCTTATAAGGAAACTACAAAAACCCTAACCGACTCTATAGATAAATCCAACCCCTAGTGGGTTTATGAAAAGATAAACCAACCCTTAGTGGGTTTATGAAAAGATAAAACCAATCCCTAGTGGGTTTATGAAATCTAAATCCTAAAGCTAATGGGTTTTCACCCGAAATACTCTAAGACATACTCTAAACACTTATAATAGACTCTAAATAGAGCTTATATCATGGCACAATAGTGGTAAATATCAGGCCTTATCAGGAAACTACAAAAACCTTAACCGACTCTAAAGATAAATCCAACCCCTTTTGGGTTTATGAAAGGACTAAAACCAACCTTAAGTGGGTTTATGAAAAGATAAAACCAACCCCTAGTGGGTTTATGAAATCTAAATCCTAAAGCTAATGGGTTTTCACCCGAAATACTCTAAGACATACTCTAAACACATATAATAGAACATAAATAGAGCTTATATCATGGCACAATAGTTGTAAATATTAGGCCTTATCAGGAAACTAAAAAAACCCTAACTGACTCTATAGATAAATCCGACACCTAGTGGGTTTAAGAAAAGATAAAACCAACCCATAGTGGGTTTATGAAAAGATTAAACCAACCCGTAGTGGGTTTATGAAATCTAAATGCTAAAGCTTATGAGTTTTCAGCCGAAATACTCTAAGACATACTCTGAACACATATAATAGTAAATAGAGCTTATATCATGGCACAATAGTTGTAAATATCAGGCCTTATCAGGAAACTAAAAAACCCTAACCGACTCTATAGATAAATACAACACCTAGTGGGTTTAAGAAAAGATAAAACCAACCCATTGTGGGTTTATGAAAAGATAAAACCAACCCCTAGTGGGTTTATGAAATCTAAATCCTAAAGTTAATGGATTTTCACCTGAAATACTCTAAGACATAATCTAAACACAGATAATTGAACATAAATAGAGCTTATATCATGGCACAATAGTGGTAAATATCAGGCCTTATCAGGAAACTACAAAAACCCTAACCGACTCTGTAGATAAATCCAACACCTAGTGGGGTTTATGAAAAGATAAAACCAACCCTTAGTGGGTTTATGAAACGATAAAACCAACCCCTAGTGGGTTTGTGAAATCTAAATCCTAAAGATAATGGGTTTTCATTAGAAAGAATCTAAGACATACTCGAAACACATATAATAGATCATAAATAGAGCTTATATCATGGCACAATAATGGAAAATATCATGCCTTATCAGGAAACTACAAAAACCCTAACCGACTCTATAGATGAATCCAACACCTAGTGGGTTTATGAAAAGATAAAACCAACCCTTAGTGGGTTTATGAAAAGATAAAACCAACCCCTAGTGGGTTTGTGAAATCTAAATCCTAAAGCTAATGGGTTTTCACTAGAAAGACTCTAAGACATACTCTAAACACATATAATAGAACATAAATAAAGCTTATATCATGGCACAATAGTGTTAAATATCAGTCCTTATGAGGAAACTACAAACCTAACCGATTCTATATATAAATCCAACCCCTAGTGGGTTAATGAAAAGATAAAACGAAACTTTAGTGGGTTTATGAAAAGATAAAACTGACCCCTAGTGAGTTTACGAAATCTAAATCCTAAAGCTAATGGGTTTTCACCCGAAATATGCTAAAACATACTCTAAACACATATAATAGATCATAAATAGAGCTTGTATCATGGCATAATAGTGGTAAATATTAGGCCTTATCAGGAAAGGACAATCCTAAACGTCTCTATAGATAAATCCAACCCCTAGTGGGTTTATGAAAAGATAAAACCAACCCTTAGTGGGTTTGTGAAAGATAAAACCAATCCCTAGTGGTTTTATGAAATCTAAATCCTAAAGCTAATGGGTTTTCACTAGAAATACTTTAAGACATACTCTAAACACATATAATAGAACATAAATAGAGCTTATATCATCGCACAATAGTGGTAAATATCAGGCCGTATCAGGGAAATACAAAAACCCTAACCGACCCTATAGATAAACCCAACCCCTAGTGGGGTTTATGAATAGATAAAACCAACCTTTAGTGGGTTTATGAAAAGATAAAACTAACCCCTAATGAGTTTATGAAATCTAAATCCTAAAGCTAATGGGTTTTCACCCGAAATACTCTAAGACATACTCTAAACACATATAATAGATCATAAATAGAGCTTATATCATGGCGCAATAATGGTAAATATCAGGCCTAATCAGGAAACTACAAACCTAACCGACTCTATAGATAAATCCAACACCTAGCGGGTTTAAGAAAAGATAAAACCAACCCATAGTGGGTTTATAAAAAGATAAAACCAACCCCTAGTGGGTTTATGAAATCTAAATCCTAAAGCTAATGGGTTTTCACCCGATATACTCTAAGACGTACTCCAAACACATATAATAGATCATAAATAGCGCTTATCTCATGACACAATACTAGTAAATATCAGGCTTTATAAGGAAAATACAAAAACCCTAACCGACTCTATAGATAAATCCAACCCCTAGTGGGTTTATGAAAATAGAAAACTAACCTTTAGTGGGTTTATGAAAAGGTAAAACCAATCCTTAATTTATTTATGAAATCTAAATCTTAAAGCTAATGGGTTTTTACCCGAAATACTCTAAGACATATTCTAAACACATATAATAGAACATAAATAGAGCTTATATCATGGCACAATAGTGGTAAATATCAGGCCTCATCAGAAAACTAAAAAAACCCTAACCGACTCTATAGATAAATCCAACACCTAGTTTAAGAAAAGATAAAACCAACCCATAGTGGGGTTTATGAAAAGGTAAAACCAACCCCTAGTTGATTTATGAAATATAAATCCTAAAGCTAATGGGTTTTCACCCGAAATACTCTAAGACATACTCTAACCACATATAATAGATCATAAATAGAGCTTATGTTATGGAACAATAGTGGTAAATATCAGGCTTTATAGGGAAATACAAAACCCTAACCGACTCTATAGATAAATCCAACCCCTAGTGGGTTTATGAAAATAGAAAAACAACCTTTAGTGGTTTATGAAAAGATAAAACCAACCCTAGTGGGTTTATGAAATCTAAATCCTAAAAGCTAATGGGTTTTCACCTGAAATACTCTAAGACATACTCTAAACACTTATAATAGACTCTAAATAGAGCTAATATCATGGCACAATAGTGGTAAATATCAGGCCTTATCGGGAAACCACAAAAACTCTAAGCGACTATCAAGATAAATCCAACCCCTTTAAGGTTTATGAAAAGATTTAAACCAACCTTAAGTGGGTTTATGAAAAGATAAAACCAATCCCTAGTGGGTTTATGAAATCTAAATCTTAAAGCTAATGTGTTTTCACCCAAAATACTCTAAGACATACTCTAAACACATATAATAGAACATAAATAGAGCTTATATCATGGCACAATAGTGGTAAATATTAGGCCTTATCAGGAAACTAAAAGAAAAACCTAAGCGTCTCTATAGATAATTCCAACACCGAGTGGATGTAAAAAAAGATAAAACCAACCCTTAGTGGGTTTACGAAAGATAAAACCAATCCCTAGTGGGTTTATGAAATCTAAATCCTAAAGCTAATGGGTTTCACTTGAAATACTCTAAGACATACTCTAAACACATATAATAGAACATAAATAGAGCTTATATCATCGCACAATAGTGGTAAATATCAGGCCGTATCAGGAAAATACAAAAACCCTAACCGACCCTATAGATAAACCCAACCCCTACTGGGGTTTATGAATAGATAAAACCAACCTTTAGTGGGTTTATGAAAAGATAAAACTAACCCCTAATGAGTTTATGAAATCTAAATCCTAAAGCTAATGGGTTTTCACCTGAAATACTCTAAGACATACTCTAAACACATATAATAGATCATAAATAGAGCTTATATCATGGCGCAATAATGGTAAATATCAGGCCTAATCAGGAAACTACAAACCTAACCGACTCTATAGATAAATCCAACACCTAGCGGGTTTAAGAAAAGATAAAACCAACCCATAGTGGGTTTATAAAAAGATAAAACCAACCCCTAGTGGGTTTATGAAATCAAAATCCTAAAGCTAATGGGTTTTCACCCGATATACTCTAAGACATACTCTAAACACATATAATATAACATAATTAGAGCTTATATCATTGCACAATAGTGGTAAATATCAGGGATTATCATGAAACTACAAAAACCCTAACCGACTCTAAAGATAAATCTAACCCCTATTAGGTTTATCAAAAGATCAAAACAACCCCTTAGTGGTTTTATGAAAAGATAAAATCAACCGCTAGTGGGTTTATGAAATCTAAATCCTAAAGCTAATGGGGTTTCACCCGAAATACTCTAAGACGTACTCCAAACACATATAATAGATCATAAATAGCGCTTATCTCATGGCACAATACTGGTAAATATCAGGCTTTATAAGGAAAATACAAAAACCCTAACCGACTCTATAGATAAATCCAACCCCTAGTGGGTTTATGAAAATAGAAAACTAACCTTTAGTGGGTTTATGAAAAGGTAAAACCAATCCTTCATTTGTTTATGAAATCTAAATCTTAAAGCTAATGGGTTTTTACCCGAAATACTCTAAGACATATTCTAAACACATATAATAGAATATAAATAGAGCTTGTATCATGGCACAATAGTGGTATCAGGCCTCATCAGAAAACTAAAAAAAACCCTAACCGACTCTATAGATAAATCCAACACCTAGTGGTTTAAGAAAAGATAAAACCAACCCATAGTGGGTTTATGAAAAGGTAAAACCAACCCCTAGTGTATTTATGAAATATAAATCCTAAAGCTAATGGGTTTTCACCCGAAATACTCTAAGACATACTCTAAACACATATAATATAACATAAATAGAGCTTATGTTATGGAACAATAGTGGTAAATATCAGGCCTTATCATACAAAAACCCTAACCGACTCTATATATAAATCCAACAGCTAGTGGGGTTTATGAAAAGATAAAACCAACCATTAGTGGGTTTATGAAAAGATAAAATCAACCCCTATCGGGTTTATGAAATATAAATCCTAAAGCTAATGGGTTTTCACCCGAAATACTCTAAGACATACTCTAACCACATATAATAGATCATAAATAGCGCTTAACTCATGGCACAATAGTGGTAAATATCAGGCTTTATAGGGAAAAAACAAAAACCCTAACCGACTCTATAGATAAATCCAACCCCTAGTGGGTTTATGAAAATAGAAAAACAACCTTTAGTGGGTTCATGAAAAGATAAAACCAACCCCTAGTGGGTTTATGAAATCTAAATCCTAAAGCTAATGGGTTTTCACCTGAAATACTCTAAGACATACTCTAAACACTTATAATAGACTCTAAATAGAGCTTATATCATGGCACAATAGTGGTAAATATCAGGCTTTATCGGGAAACTACAAAAACTCTAAGCGACTATCAAGATAAATCCAACCCCTTTAAGGTTTATGAAAAGATTTAAACCAACCTTAAGTGGGTTTATGAAAAGATAAAACCAATCCCTAGTGGGTTTATGAAATCTAAATCTTAAAGCTAATGTGTTTTCACCCAAAATACTCTAAGACATACTCTAAACACATATAATAGAACATAAATAGAGCTTATATCATGGCACAATAGTGGTACATATTAGGCCTTATCAGGAAACTAAAAGAAAAACCTAACCGTCTCTATAGATAATTCCAACACCGAGTGGATGTAAGAAAAGATAAAACCAACCCTTAGTGGGTTTACGAAAGATAAAACCAATCCCTAGTGGGTTTATGAAAT
Organism: Moricandia arvensis; assembly: GCA_905132765.1. Classification (NCBI taxonomy): domain Eukaryota; kingdom Viridiplantae; phylum Streptophyta; class Magnoliopsida; order Brassicales; family Brassicaceae; genus Moricandia; species Moricandia arvensis. Next base: position 48,760 of record CAJHQP010002865.1, on the reverse strand, counting down.
CTAAATCCTAAAGCTAATGGGTTTCACTTGAAATACTCTAAGACATACTCTAAAAACATATAATAGAACATAAATAGAGCTTATATCATCGCACAATAGTGGTAAATATCAGGCCGTATCAGGAAAATACAAAAACCCTAACCGACCCTATAGATAAACCCAACCCCTACTGGGGTTTATGAATAGATAAAACCAACCTTTAGTGGGTTTATGAAAAGATAAAACTAACCCCTAATGAGTTTATGAAATCTAAATCCTAAAGCTAATGGGTTTTCACCCGAAATACTCTAAGACATACTCTAAACACATATAATAGATCATAAATAGAGCTTATATCATGGCGCAATAATAGTAAATATCAGGCCTAATCAGGAAACTACTAACCTAACCGACTCTATAGATAAATCCAACACCTAGCGGGTTTAAGAAAAGATAAAACCAACCCATAGTGGGTTTATAAAAAGATAAAACCAACCCCTAGTGGGTTTATGAAATCTAAATCCTAAAGCTAATGGGTTTTCACCCGATATACTCTAAGACATACTCTAAACACATATAATATAACATAATTAGAGCTTATATCATTGCACAATATTGGTAAATATCAGGGTTTATCATGAAACTACAAAAACCCTAACCGACTCTAAAGATAAATCTAACCCCTATTAGGTTTATCAAAAGATCAAAACAACCCCTTAGTGGTTTTATGAAAAGCCAAAATCAACCGCTAGTGGGTTTATGAAATCTAAATCTTAAAGCTAATGGGGTTTCACCCGAAATACTCTAAGACGTACTCCAAACACATATAATAGATCATAAATAGCGCTTATCTCATGGCACAATACTGGTAAATATCAAGCTTTATAAGGAAAATACAAAAACCCTAACCGACTCTATAGATAAATCCAACCCCTAGTGGGTTTATGAAAATCGAAAACTAACCTTTAGTGGGTTTATGAAAAGGTAAAACCAATCCTTAATTTGTTTATGAAATCTAAATCTTAAAGCTAATGGGTTTTTACCCGAAATACTCTATGACATATTCTAAACACATATAATAGAACATAAATAGAGCTTATATCATGGCACAATAGTGGTAAATATCAGGCCTCATCAGAAAACTAAAAAAACCCTAACCGACTCTATAGATAAATCCAACACCTAGTGGTTTAAGAAAAGATAAAACCAACCAATAGTGGGTTTATGAAAGGATAAAACCAACCCCTAGTGAGTTTATGAAATGTAATCCTAAAGCTAATGGATTTTCACCCGAAATACTCTAAGACATACTCTAAACACAGATAATTGAACAGAAATAGAGCTTATATCATGGCACAATAGTGGTAAATATCAGGCCTTATCAGGAAACTACAAAAACCCTAACCGACTATATAGATAAAACCAACACCTACTGGGGTTTATGAAAAGATAAAACCAACCCTTAGTGAGTTTATGAAAAGATAAAACCAACCCCTAGTGGGTTTATGAAATCTAAATCCTAAAGCTAATGGGTTTTCACTAGAAAGACTTTAAGACATACTCTAAACACATATAATAGACTCTAAATAGAGCTTATATCATTGCACAATAGTGGTAAATATCAGGCCTTATAAGGAAACTACAAACCTAACCAACTCTATAGATAAATCCAACCCCTAGTGGGTTTATGAAAAGATAAAACCAACCCTTAGTGGGTTTATGAAAGATAAAACCAATCCCTAGTGGATTTATGAAATCTTAATCCTAAAGCTAATGGGTTTTCACCTGAAATACTCTAAGACATACTCTAAATACTTATAATATACTCTAAATAGAGCTTATATCATGGCACAATAGTGGTAAATATCAGGCCTTATCAGCAAACTACAAAAACCTTAACCGACTCTAAAGATAAATCTAACCCCTTTTGGGTTTATGAAAGGACTAAAACCAACCTTTAGTGGGTTTATGAAAAGATAAAACCAACCCATAGTGGGTTTATGAAATCTAAATCCTAAAGCTAATGAGTTTTCAGCCGAAATACTCTAAGACATACTCTAAACACATATGATATAACATAAATAAAGCTTATATCATGGCACAATAGTGGTAAATAACAGGCCTTATCAGGAAACTACAAAAACCCTAACCGACTCTATAGATAAATCCAACACCTAGTGGGTTTAAGAAAAGATAAAACCAACCCATAGTGGGTTTTATGAAAACATAAAACCAACCCTTGGTGGGTTTATGAAAAGATAAAACCAACCGCTAGTGGGTTTATGAAATCTAAATCCTAAAGCTAATGGTTTTCACTAGAAAGACTCTAAGACATACTCTACACACATATAATAGAACATAAATAGAGCTTATATCATTGCACAATAGTGGTAAATATCAGGCCTTATCAGGAAAATACAAAAATCCCAACCGACCCTATAGATAAATCCAACCCCTAGTGGGGTTTATGAATAGATAAAACAAACCTTTAGTGGGTTTATGAAAAGATAAAACCAAACCTTAGTGAGTTTATGAAATCTAAATCCTAAAGCTAATGGATTTTCACCCGAAATACTCTAAGACATACTCTAAACACATATAATAGATCATAAATAGAGCTTATATCATGGGACAATAATGGTAAATATCAGGCCTAATCAGGAAACTACAAACCTAACCGACTCTATAGATAAATCTAACACCTAGTGGGTTTAAGAAAAGATAAAACCAACCCATAGTGGGTTTATGAAAAGGTAAAACCAACCCCTAGTGGATTTATGAAATATAAATCCTAAAGCTAATGGGTTTTCACCCAAAATACTCTAAGACATACTCTAAACACATATAATATAACATAAATAGAATTTATGTTGTGGAACAATAGTGGTAAATATCAGGCCTTATCATGAAACTACAAAAACCCTAACCGACTCTATATATAAATCCAACAGCTAGTGGGGTTTATGAAAAGATAAAACCAACCCTTAGTGGGTTTATGAAAAGATAAAATCAACCCCTATTGGGTTTTAGAAATATAAATCCTAAAGCTAATGGGTTTTCACCCGAAATACTCTAAGACATACTCTAACCACATATAATAGATCATAAATAGCGCTTAACTCATGGCACAATAGTGGTAAATATCAGGCTTTATAGGGAAAATACAAGAACCCTAACCACCTCTATAGATAAATCCAACCCCTAGTGGGTTTATGAAAATAGAAAAACAACCTTTAGTGGGTTTATGAAAAGATAAAACCAACCCCTAGTGGGTTTATGAAATCTAAATCCTAAAGCTAATGGGTTTTCACCTGAAATACTCTAAGACATACTCTAAACACTTATAATAGACTCTAAATAGAGCTTATATCATGGCACAATAGTGGTAAATATCAGGCCTTATCGGGAAACTACAAAAACTCTAAGCGACTATCAAGATAAATCCAACCCCTTTAAGGTTTATGAAAAGATTTAAACCAACCTTAAGTGGGTTTATGAAAAGATAAAACCAATCCCTAGTGGGTTTATGAAATCTAAATCTTAAAGCTAATGTGTTTTCACCCAAAATACTCTAAGACATACTCTAAACAGATATAATAGAACATAAATAGAGCTTATATCATGGCACAATAGTGGTAAATATTAGGCCTTATAAGGAAACTAAAAGAAAAACCTAACCGGCTCTATAGATAAATCCAACACCGAGTGGATGTAAGAAAAGATAAAACCAACCCTTAGTGGGTTTATGAAAAGATAAAACCAACCCCTAGTGGATTTATGAAATCTAAATCCTAAAGCTAATGGGTTTTCACCCGAAATACTCTAAAACAAACTCTAAACACATATAATAGAACCTAAATAGAGCTTATATCATGGCACAATAGTGGTAAATATCAGGCCTTATCAGGAAACTACAAAAACCCTAACTGACTCTATCTATAAATCCAACACCTAGTGGTGTTTATGAAAAGATAAAACCAACAACTAGTGAAAAGATAAAACCAACCCTTAGTGGGTTTATGAAAAGATAAAACCAACCCCTAGTGGATTTATGGAAGCTAAATACTAAAGCTAATGGGTTTTCACCCGAAATATTCTATTACATACTCTAAACACATATAATAGAACAAAAATAGAGCTTATATCATGGCACAATAGTGGTAAATATCAGGCCTTATCAGGAAACTACAAAAACCCTAACTGACTCTATAGATAAATCCAACACCTAGTGGTGTTTATGGAAAGATAAAAACAACCCTTAGTGGGTTTATGAAAAGATAAAACCAATCCCTAGTGGGTTTATGAAAAGATAAAACCAACCCCTAGTGGGTTTATGAAATCTAAATCCTAAAGCTAATGAGTTTTCACTAGACATACTCTAAGACATATTCTAAACACATATAATAGAACATAAATAGAGCTTATATCATGGCACAATAGTGGTAAATATCAGGCCTTATCAGGAAACTACAAAAACTCTAACTGACTCTATAGATAAATCCAACACCTAGTGGTGTTTATGAAAAGATAAAACCAACCCTTAGTGGGTTTATGAAAAGATAAAACCAACCCCTAGTGGGTTTATGAAAAGATAAACCAACCCCTAGTGGGTTTATGAAATCTAAATTTTAAAGCTAATGAGTTTTCACTAGAAATACTCTAAACACATATAATAGAACATAAATAAAGCTTATATCATCGCACAATAGTGGTAAATATCAGGCCGTATCATAAAATACAAAAACCCTAACCGACCCTATAGATAAATCCAACCCCTAGTGGGGTTTATGAAAAGATAAAACCAACCTTTAGTGGGTTTATGAAAAGGTAAAACCAACCCCTAGTGAGTTTATGAAATCTAAATCCTAAAGCTAATGGGTTTTCACACGAAATACTCTAAGACATACTCTAAACACATATAATAGATCATAAATAGAGCTTATATCATGGCACAATAATGGTAAATATCAGGCCTAATCAGGAAACTACAAACCTAACCGACTCTATAGATAAATCCAACCCCTAGTGGGTTTATGAAAAGAAAAAACCAACCCTTAGTGGGTTTATGAAAGATAAAACCAATCCCTAGTGGGTTTATGAAATCTAAATCCTAAAGCTAATGGGTTTTCACCTGAAATACCCTAAGACTTACTCGAAACACTTATAATAGACACTAAATAAAGCTTATATCATGGCACAATAGTTGTAAATATCAGGCCTTATCAGAAAAATACAAAAACCCCAACCGACCGTATAGATAAATCCAACCCCTTGTGGGGTTTATGAAAAGATAAAACCAACTTTTAGTGGGTTTGTGAAAGATAAAACCAATCCCTAGTGGGTTTATGAAAGATAAAATCAATCCCTAGTGGGTTTATGAAATCTATATCCTAAAGCTAATGGGTTTTCACCCGAAATATTCTAAGACATACTTTAAACACTTATAATAGACTCTAAATAGAGATTATATCATGGCACAATAGTGATAAATATAAGGCCTTATCAGGAAACTAAAAAAATCCTAACCAACTCTATAGATAAATCCAACACCTAGTGGGTTTAAGAAAATATAAAACCAACCCATAGTGGGTTTATGAAAAGATAAAACCAATCCTTAGTGGGTTTATGAAATCTAAATCCTAAAGCGCATGGGTTTTCACCGGAGATACTCTAAGACATACTCTAAACACATATAATAGAACCTAAATAGAGCTTATATCATGCCACAATAGTGGTAAATATCAGGCGTTATCAGGAAACTACAAAAATCCTAACCGACTCTATAGATAAATCCAACACCTAGTGGGGTTTATGAAAAGATAAAACCAACCCATAGTGGGTTTATGAAAAGATAAAACCAACCCCTAGTGGGTTTATGAAATCTAAATCCTAAAGCTAATGGGTTTTCACCCGAAATACTCTAAGACATACTCTAAACACATATAATAGAACATAAATAGAGCTTATATCATGGAAGAAAAGTGGTAAATATCAGGCCTTATCAGGAAACTAAAAAAACCCTAACCGACTCTATAGATAAATCCAACACCTAGTGGGTTTAAGAAAATATAAAACCAACCCATAGTGGGTTTATGAAAAGATAAAACCAATCCTTAGTGGGTTTATGAAATCTAAATCCTAAAGCGCATGGGTTTTCACCCGAGATACTCTAAGACATACTCTAAACACATATAATAGAACCTAAATAGAGCTTATATCATGCCACAATAGTGGTAAATATCAGGCGTTATCAGGAAACTACAAAAATCCTAACCGACTCTATAGATAAATCCAACACCTAGTGGGGTTTATGAAAAGATAAAACCAACCCATAGTGGGTTTATGAAAAGATAAAACCAACCCCTAGTGGGTTTATGAAATCTAAATCCTAAAGCTAATGGATTTTCACCCGAAATACTCTAAGACATACCCTAAACACATATAATTGAACATAAATAGAGCTTATCTCATGGCACAATAGTGGTAAATATCAGACGTTATCTGTAAAATACAAGAACCCTAACCGAGTCTATAGAAAAATCCAACCCCTAGTGGGTTTACGAAAAGAGAAAACCAACCTTTAGTGGGTTTATGAAAAGATAAAACCAACCCCTAGTGGGTTTATGAAATCTAAATCCTAAAGCTAATGGGTTTTCACCCGAAATACTCTAAGACATACTCTAAACACATATAATAGAACATAAATAGAGCTTATATCATGGCACAATAGTGGTAAATATCAGGCCTTATCAGGAAACTACAAAAACCCTAACCGACTCTATAGATAAATCCAACACCTAGTGGTGTTTATGAAAAGATAAAACCAACACCTAGTGAAAAGATAAAACCAACCCCTAGTGGATTTATGAAATCTAAATCCTAAAGCTAATGGGTTTTCACCCGAAATACTCTAAGACATACTTTAAAAACATATAATAGAACCTAAATAGAGCTTATATCATGGCACAATAGTGGTAAATATCAGGCCTTATCAGGAAACTACAAAAACCCTAATTGACTCTATATATAAATCCAACACCTAGTGGTGTTTATGAAAAGATAAAACTGACACCTAGTGAAAAGATAAAACCAACCCTTAGTGGGTTTATGAAAAGATAAAACCAATCCCTAGTGGATTTATGAAAGCTAAATACTAAAGCTAATGGGTTTTCACCCGAAATACTCTAAGACATACTCTAAACACATATAATAGAACAAAAATAGAGCTTATATCATGGCACAATAGTGGTAAATATCAGGCCTTATCAGGAAACTACAAAAACCCTAACTGACTCCATAGATAAATCCAACACCTAGTGGTGTTTATTGAAAGATAAAACCAACCCTTAGTGGGTTTATGAAAAGATAAAACCAATCCCTAGTGGGTTTATGAAAAGATAAAACCAACCCCTAGTGGATTTATGAAATCTAAATCCTAAAGCTAATGAGTTTTCACTAGAAATACTCTAAGACATACTCTAAACACATATAATAGAACATAAATAGAGCTTATATCATGGCACAATAGTGGTAAATATCAGGCCTTATCAGGAAACTACAAAAACTCTAACTGACTCTATAGATAAATAAAACACCTAGTGGTGTTTATGAAAAGATAAAACCAACCCTTAGTGGGTTTATGAAAAGATAAAACCAATCCCTAGTGGGTTTATGAAAAGATAAACCAACCCCTAGTGGGTTTATGAAATCTAAATCCTAAAGCTAATGAGTTTTCACTAGAAATACTCTAAACACATATAATAGAACATAAATAGAGCTTATATCATCGCACAATAGTGGTAAATATCAGGCCGTATCATGAAAATACAAAAACCCTAACCGACCCTATAGATAAATCCAACCCCTAGTGGGGTTTATGAAAAGATAAAACCAACCTTTAGTGGGTTTATGAAAAGGTAAAACCAACCCCTAGTGAGTTTATGAAATCTAAATCCTAAAGCTAATGGGTTTTCACTCGAAATACTCTAAGACATACTCTAAACACATATAATAGATCATAAATAGAGCTTATATCATGGCACAATAATGGTAAATATCAGGCCTAATCAGGAAACTACAAACCTAACCAACTCTATAGATAAATCCAACACCTAGTGGGTTTATGAAAAGATAAAACCAACCCTTAGTGGGTTTATGAAAGATAAAACCAATCCCTAGTGGGTTTATGGAATCTAAATCCTAAAGCTAATGGGTTTTCACCTAAAATACTCTAAGACTTACTCGAAACACTTATAATAAACACTAAATAAAGCTTATATCATGGCACAATAGTTGTAAATATCAGGCCTTATCAGAAAAATACAAAAACCCCAACCGACCCTATAGATAAATCCAACCCCTAGTGGGGTTTATGAAAAGATAAAACCAACTTTTAGTGGGTTTGTGAAAGATAAAACCAATCCCTAGTGGGTTTATAAAAGATAAAATCAATCCCTAGTGGGTTTATGAAATCTATATCCTAAAGCTAATGGGTTTTCACCCGAAATACTCTAAGACATACTCTAAACACTTATAATAGACTCTAAATATAGATTATATCATGGCACAATAGTGGTAAATATAAGGCCTTATCAGGAAACTAAAAAAACCCTAACCGACTCTATAGATAAATCCAACACCTAGTGGGTTTAAGAAAATATAAAACTAACCCATAGTGGGTTTATGAAAAGATAAAACCAATCCTTAGTGGGTTTATGAAATCTAAATCCTAAAGCTCATGGGTTTTCACCCGAGATACTCTAAAACATACTCTAAACACATATAATAGAACCTAAATAGAGCTTATATCATGCCACAATAGTGGTAAATATCAGGCGTTATCAGGAAACTACAAAAATTCTAACCGACTCTATGGATAAATCCAACACCTAGTGGGGTTTATGAAAAGATAAAACCAACCCATAGTGGGTTTATGAAAAGATAAAACCAACCCCTAGTGGGTTTATGAAATCTAAATCCTAAAGCTAATGGGTTTTCACCCGAAATACTCTAAGACATACTCTAAACACATATAATAGAACATAAATAGAGCTTATATCATGGCACAATAGTGGTAAATATCAGGCCTTATCAGGAAACTACAAAAACCCTAACCGACTCTATAGATAAATCCAACACCTAGTGGGGTTTATGAAAAGATAAAAACAACCCTTAGTGGGTTTATGAAAAGATAAACCAACCCCTAGTGGGTTTATGAAATCTAAATCCTAAAGCTAATGGGTTTTCACCCGAAATACTCTAAGACATACTCTTAACACATTAAATAGAGCTTATATCATGGCACAATAGTAGTAAATACCAGGCCTTACCAGGAAACTACAAAAACCCTAACTGACTCATTATATAAATCCAACAGCTAATGGGGTTTATGAAAAGATAAAACCAACCCTTAGTGGGTTTATGAAAAGATAAAACCAACCTCTAGTGGGTTTATGAAATCTAAATCCTAAAGCTAATGGGTTTTCAGTAGAAATACTCTAAGACATACTCTAAACACATATAATAGAACAAAAATAGAAATTATATCATCGCACAGTAGTGGTAAATATCAGGCCTTATCAGGAAACTACAAAAACCCTAACCGACTCTATAGATAAATCCAACACCTAGTTGGGTTTATGAAAATATAAAACCAACCCTTAGTGGGTTTATGAAAAGATAAAACCAACCCCTAGTGGGTTTATGAAATCTAAATCCTAAAGCTAATGGGTTTTCACTAGAAATACTCTAAGACATACTCTAAACACATATAATAGAACATAAATAGAGCTTATATCATGGCACAATAGTGGTAAATATCAGGCCTTATCAGGAAACTACAAACCTAACCGACTTTATAGATAAATTCAACCCCTAGTGGGTTTATGAAAAGATAAAACTAACCTTTAGTGGGTTTATGAAAAGATAAAACCAACCCCTAGTGAGTTTATGAAATCTAAATCCTAAAGCTAATGGGTTTTCACCCGAAATACTCTAGGACATACTCTAAACACATATAATAGATCATAAATAGAACTTATATCATGGCACAATAGTGGTAAATATCAGGCCTTATCAGGAAAGTACAAACCTAACCGACTCTATAGATAAATCCAACCCCTAGTGGGTTTATGAAAAGATAAAACCAACCCTTAATGGGTTTATGAAAGATAAAACCAATCCCTAGTGGGTTTGTGAAATCTAAATCCTAAAGCTAATGGGTTTTCACCCGAAATACTCTAAGACATACTCTCAACACATATAATAGAACATAAATAGAGCTTTTATCAAGGCACAATAGTGGTAAATATCAGGCCTTATCAGGAAATTAAAAAAAACTCTAACCGACTCTATAGATAAATCCAACACCTAGTGGGTTTAAGAGAAGATAAAACCAACCTATAGTGGGTTTATGAAAAGATAAAACCAACCCCTAATGGGTTTATGAAATCTAAATCCTAAAGCTAATGGGTTTCACCCGAAATACTCTAAGACATACTCTAAACACATATAATAGAACATAAATAGAGCTTATATCATGGCACAATAGTGGTAAATATCAGGCCTTATCAGGAAACTAGAAAAACCCTAACCGACTCTATAGATAAATCCAACACATAGTGGGGTTTATGAAACGTAAAAACCAACCCTTAGTGGGTTTATGAAAAGATAAAACCAACCCTAGTGGGTTTATGAAATCTAAATCCTAAAGCTAATGGGTTTTCACCCGAAATACTCTAAGACATACTCTAAGCACATATAATAGAACATAAATAGAGCTTATATCATGGCACAATAGTGGTAAATATCAGGCCTTATCAGGAAACTACAAAAACCCTAACCGACTCTATAGATAAGTCCAACCCTAGTGGGTTTATGAAAAGATAAAACCAACCCTTAGTGGGTTTATGAAAGATAAAACCAATCCCTAGTGGGTTTATGAAATCTAATCCTAAAGCTAATGGGTTTTCACCTGAAATACACTAAGACTTACTCTAAACACTTATAATAGACCCTAAATAGAGCTTATATCATGCCACAATAGTGGTAAATATCAGGTCTTATCAGAAAAATACAAAACCCTAACCGACCCTATAGATAAATCCAACCCCTAGTGGGGTTTATGAAAAGATAAAACCAACCTTTAGTGGGTTTATGAAAAGATAAAACCAATCCCTAGTGGGTTTATGAAATCTAAATCCTGAAGCTAATGGGTTTTCACCCGAAATACTCTAAGACATACTCTAAACACTTATAATAGACTTTAAATAGAGATTATATCATGGCACAATAGTGGTAAATATCAGGCCTTATCAGGAAAATAGAAAAACCCTAACTGACCCTATACATAAATCCAACCCTAGTGGGGTTTATGAAAAGATAAAACCAACCTTTAGTGGGTTTATGAAAAGATAAAACCAACCCCTAGTGAGTTTATGAAATCTAAATCCTAAAGCTAATGGGTTTTCACCCGAAATACTCTAAGACATACTCTAAACACATATAATAGATCATAAATAGAGCTTATATCATGGCACAATAATGGTAAATATCAGGCCTAATCAGGAAACTACAAACCTAACTGACTCTATATATAAATCCAACCCCTAGTGGGTTTATGAAAAGATAAAATCAACCCTTAGTGGGTTTATGAAAGATAAAACCAATCCCTAGTGGGTTTATGAAATCTAAATCCTAAAGCTAATGGGTTTTCACCCGAAATACTCTATGACATACTCTAAACACTTATAATAGACTCTAATTAGGGCTTATATCATGGCACAATAGTGGTTAATATCAGGCCTTATCAGGAAACTACAAAAATCCTAACCGACTCTATAGATAAATCCAATACCTAGTGGGGTTTATGAAAAGATAAAACCAACCTTTAGTGGGTTTATGAAAAGATAAAACCAACCCCTAGTGGGTTTATGAAATCTAAATCCTAAAGCTAATGGGTTTTCCACTGAAATACTCTAAGGCATATGCTAAACACATATAATTGATCATAAATAGAGCTTATATCATGGCACAATAATGGTAAATATCAGGCCTAATCAGGAAACTACAAAAACCCTAACCGAATCTATAGATAAATCCAATACCTAGTGGGGTTTATGAAAAGATTAAAACCAACCTTTAGTGGGTTTATGAAAAGATAAAACCAATCCCTAGTGGGTTTATGAAATCTAAATCTTAAAGCTAATGGGTTTTCACCCGAAATACTCTAAGACATACTCTAAACACATATAAAAGAACGTAAATAGAGCTTTTATCATGGCACAATAGTGGTAAATATCAGGCCTTATCAGGAAACTAAGAAAAACCTAACTGAATCTATAGGTAAATCCAAGACCTAGTGGGTTTAAGAAAATATAAAACTAACCCATAGTGGGTTTATGAAAAGATAAAACCAATCCCTAGTGGGTTTATGAAATCTAAATCCTAAAGCTAATGGGTTTTCACCCGAGATACTCTAAGACATACTCTAAACACATATAATATACCCTAAATAGAGCTTATATCATGCCACAATAGTGGTAAATATCTGGCCTTATCAGGAAACTACAAAAATCCTAACCGAATCTATATATAAATCCAACCCCTCGTGGGTTTATGAAAAGATAAAACCAATCCTTAGTGGGTTTATGAAAGATAAAACCAATCCCTAGTGGGTTTATGAAATCTAAATCCTAAAGCTAATGGGTTTTCACTAGAAATACTCTAAGACATACTCTAAACACAGATAATAGAACATAAATAGAGCTTATATCATCGCACAATAGTGGTAAATATCAGGCCGTATCAGGAAAAGACAAAAACCCTAGCCGACCCTATAGATAAATACAACCCCTAGTGGTGTTTATGAAAAGATAAAACCAACCTTTAGTGGGTTTATGAAAAGATAAAACCAACCCCTAGTGAGTTTAGGAAATCTAAATCCTAAAGCTAATGGGTTTTCACCCGAAATACTCTAAGACATACTCTAAGCACATATAATAGATCATATATAGAGCTTATATCATGGCACAATAATGGTAAATATCAGGCCTAATCAGGAAACTACAAACCTAACCGACTCTATAGATAAGTCCAACCCCTACTGGGTTTATGAAACGATAAAACCAACTCTTAGTGGGTTTATGAAAGATAAAACCAATCTCTGGTGGGTTTATGAAATCTAAATCCTAAAGCTAATGGGTTTTCACCTGAAATACACTAAGACTTACTCTAAACACGTATAATAGACTCTAAATAGAGCTTATATCATGGCACAATAGTGGTAAATATCAGGCCTTATCAGAAAAATACAAAAACCCTAACTGACCCTATAGATAAATCCAACCCCTAGTGGGGTTTATGAAAAGATAAAACCAACCTTTAGTGGGGTAATGAAAGATAAAACCAATCCCTAGTGGGTTTATGAAATCTAAATCCTAAAGCTAATGGGTTTACACCCGAAATACTATAAGACATACTCTAAACACTCATAATAGACTCTAAATAGAGATAATATCATGGCACAATATTGGTAAATATTAGGTCTTATCAGGTAAATAGAAAAACCCTAACTGACCCTATAGATAAATCCAACCCCTAGTGGGTTTATGAAAAGATAAAACCAACCCTTAGTGGGTTTATAAAAGATAAAACCAATCCCTAGTGGGTTTATGAAATCTAAATCTTAAAGCTAATGGATTTTCACCTGAAATACTCTAAGACTTACTCTAAACACTTATAATTGACTCTAAATAGAGCTTATATCATGGCACAATAGTGGTAAATATAAGGCCTTATCAGGAAACTACAAAAACCCTAACCGACTCTAAAGATAAATTCAACCCCTTTTGGGTTTATGAAAAGATTAAAACCAACCTTTAGTGGGTTTATGAAAAGATAAAACCAATCCCTAGTGGGTTTATGAAATCTAAATCTTAAAGCTAATGGGTTTATACCCGAAATACTCTAAGACATACTCTAAACTCATATAAAAGAACGTAAATAGAGCTTTTATCATGGCACAATAGTGGTAAATATCAGGCCTTATCAGGAAACTAAGAAAAACCTAACTGAATCTATAGGTAAATCCAACACCTAGTGGGTTTAAGAAAATATAAAACCAACCCATAGTGGGTTTATGAAAAGATAAAACCAATCCCTAGTGGGTTTATGAAATCTAAATCCTAAAGCTAATGGGTTTTCACCCGAAATACTATAAGACATACTCTAAACACTTATAATAGACTCTAAATAGAGATTATATCATGGCACAATAGTGGTAAATATTAGCCTTATCAGGAAAATAGAAAAACCCTAACTGACCCTATAGATAAATCCAACCCCTAGTGGGGTTCATGAAAAGATAAAACCAACCTTTAGTGGGTTTATGAAAAGATAAAACCAACCCCTAGTGAGTTTATGAAATCTAAATCCTAAAGATAATGAGTTTTCACCCGAAATACTCTAAGACATACTCTAAACACTTATAATAGACTCTAAATAGAGATTATATCATGGCACAATAGTGGTAAATATTAGCCTTATCAGGAAAATAGAAAAACCCTAACTGACCCTATAGATAAATCCAACCCCTAGTGGGTTTATGAAAAGATAAAACCAACCCTTAGTGGGTTTATGAAATATAAAACCAATCCCTAGTGGGTTTATGAAATCTAAATCCTAAAGCTAATGGATTTTCACCTGAAATACTCTAAGACTTACTCTAAACACTTATAATAGATCATATATAGAGCTTATATCATGGCACAATTATGGTAAATATCAGGCCTAATCAGGAAACTACAAACCTAACCGACTCTATAGATAAGTCCAACCCTAGTGGGTTTATGAAAAGATAAAACCAACCCTTAGTGGGTTTATGAAAGATAAAACCAATCCCTAGTGGGTTTATGAAATCTAAATCCTAAAGCTAATGGGTTTTCACCTGAAATACTCTAAGACATACTCTAAACACTTATAATAGACCCTAAATAGAGCTTATATCATGGCACAATAGTGGTAAATATCAGGCCTTATCAGAAAAATACAAAAACCCTAACCGACCCTATAGATAAATCCAACCCCTAGTGGGGTTTATGAAAAGATAAAACCAACCCTTAGTGGGTTTATGAAAAGATAAAACCAACCCCTAGTGGGTTTATGAAATCTAAATCCTAAAGCTAATGGGTTTTCACCCGAAATACTCTAAGACATACTCTAAACACATATAATAGATCATAAATAGAGCTTATATCATGGCACAATAGTGGTAAATATCAGGCCTTATCAGGAAAATAAAAAACCCTAACCGACTCTATAGATAAATCCAACCCCTAGTGGGTTTATAAAGAGATAAAACCAACTTTTAGTGGGTTAATGAAAAGATAAAACCAACCCATAGTGTGTTTATGAAATCTAAATCTTAAAGCTAATGGGTTTTCACTAGAAATACTCTAAGACATAGTCTAAACACATATAATAAAACATAAATTGAGCTTACATCATTGCACAATTGTGGTAAATATCAGGCCTTATCAGGAAACTAGAAACCTAAACAACTCTATAGATAAATCCAACACCTAGTGGGTTTATGAAAAGATAAAACCAACCATTAGTGTGTTTATGAAAGATAAATCCAATCCCTAGTGGGTTTATGAAATCTAAATCCTAAAGCTAATGGGTTTTCACCCGAAATACTCTAAGACATACTCTAAACACACATAATAGAACATAAATAGAGCTTATATCATGGCACAATAGTGGTAAAATCAGGCCTTATCAGGAAACTACAAAAACCCTTACCGACTCTATAGATAAATCCAACACCTAGTGGGGTTTATGAAAATATAAAACCAACCCTTAGTGGGTTTATGAAAAGATTAAACCAACCCCTTGTGGGTTTATGAAATCTAAATCCTAAAGCTAATGGGTTTTCACCCGAAATACTCTAAGAAATACTCTAAACACATATAATAGATCATAAATAGCGCTTATCTCATGGCACAATAGTGGTAAATATCAGGCTTTATCAGGAAAATATAAAAACCCTAACCGACTCTATAGATAAATCCAACCCCTAGTGGGTTTATAAAGAGATAAAACCAACTTTTAGTGGGTTAATGAAAAGATAAAACCAACCCATAGTGGGTTTATGAAATCTAAATCCTAAAGCTAATGGGTTTTCACTAGAAATACTCTAAGACATAGTCTAAACACATATAATAAAACAAAAATTGAGCTTATATCATTGCACAATTGTGGTAAATATCAGGCCTTATCAGGAAACTAGAAACCTAAACAACTCTATAGATAAATCCAACACCTAGTGGGTTTATGAAAAGATAAAACCAACCCTTAGTGTGTTTATGAAAGATAAAACCAATCCCTAGTGGGTTTATGAAATCTAAATCCTAAAGCCAATGGGTTTTCACCCGAAATACTCTAAGACATACTCTAAACACTTATAATAGACTCTAAATAGAGCTTATATCATGGCACAATAGTGGTAAATATCAGGCCTTATCAGGAAACTACAAAAACCCTAACCGACTCTATAGATAAATCCAATACCTAGTGGGTTTATGAAAAGATAAAACCAACCTTTAGTGGGTTTATGAAAAGATAAAACCAACCCCTAGTGGCTTTATGAAATCTAAATCTTAAAGCTAATGGATTTTCATCCAAAATACTCTAAAACATACTCTAAACACATATAATAAAACATAAATAGAGCTTATATCATGGCACAATAGTGGGAAATATCAGGCCTTATCAGGAAACGAAAAAACCCTAACCGACTCTATAGATAAATCCAACACCTAGTGGGTTTAAGAAAAGATAAAACCAACCCTTAGTGGGTTTATGAAAAGATAAAACCAACCCCTAGTGGGTTTATGAAATCTAAATCCTAAAGCTAATGGGTTTTCACCCGAAATACTCTAAGACATATTTTAACACATATAATAGAACATAAATAGAGCTTATATCATGGCACAATAGTGGTAAATATCAGGCTTTATCAGGAAAATACAAAAACCCTAACCGACTCTATAGATAAATCCAACCCCTAGTGGGTTTATGAAAAGATAAAACCAACCTTTAGTGGGTTTATGAAAAGATAAAACCAAACCCCTAGTGAGTTTGTGAAATCTACCTCTTAAAGCTAATGGGTTTTCACCCTAAATACTCTAAGACATACTCTAAACACATATAATAGATCATCAATAGAGCTTATATCATGGCACAATAGTGGTAAATATCAGGCCTTATCAGGAAACTACAAACCTAACCGACTCTATAGATAAATCCAACCCCTAGTGGGTTTATGAAAAGATAAAACCAACCCTTAGTGGGTTTATGAAAGATAAAACCAATCCCTAGTGGGTTTATGAAATCTAAATCCTAAAGCTAATGGGTTTTCACCCGAAATACTGTTAGACATACTCTAAACACTTATAATAGACTCTAAATAGAGCTCATATCAGGCCTTACCAGGAAACTACAAAAACCCTAACCGACTCTAAAGATAAATCCAACCCCTTTTGGGTTTATGAAAAGACAAAACCAACCTTTGGTAGGTTTATGAAAAGATAAAACTAACCCCTAGTGGGTTTATAAAATCCAAATCCTAAAACTAATGGGCTTTCACCCGAAATACTCTAAGACATACTCTAAACACATATAATAGAACATAAATAGAGCTTATATCATGGCACAATAGTGATAAATATCAGGCCTTATCAGGAAACTACAGAAAGCCTAACTGACTATATAGATAAATCCAACACCTAGTGGTGTTTATGAAAAGATAAAACCAACCCTTAGTGGGTTTATGAAAAGATAAAACCAACCCCTAGTTGGTTTATGAAAAGATAAAACCAACCCCAAATGGGTTTATGAAATCTAAATCCTAAAGCTAATGGGTTTTTACTAGAAATACTCTAAGACATACTCTAAACACATATAATAGAACATAAATAGAGCTTATATCATCGCACAATAGTGGTAAATATCAGGCCGTATCAGGAAAAAACAAAAACCCTAACCGACCCTATAGATAAATCCAACCCCTAGTGGGGTTTATGAAAAGACAAAACCATCCTTTAGTGGGTTTATGAAAAGATAAAACCAACCCCTAGTGAGTTTAGGAAATCTAAATCCTAAAGCTAATGGGTTTGCACCCGAAATACTCTAAGACATACTCTAAGCACAAATAATAGATCATAAATAGAGCTTATATCATGTCACAATAATGGTAAATATCAGGCCTAATCAGGAAACTACAAACCTAACCGACTCTATAGATAAGTCCAACCCCTTAGTGGGTTTATGAAAGATAAAACCAATCCCTAGTGGGTTAATGAAATCTAACTCGTAAAGCTAATGGGTTTTCACCCGAAATACTCTAAGACATACTCTAAACACTTATAATAGACTCTAAATAGAGCTTATATCATGGCACAATAGTGGTAAATATCAGGCCTTACCAAGAAAATAGAAAAACCCTAACTGACCCTATAGATAATTCCAACCCCTAGTGGGGTTTATGAAAAGATAAAACCAAGCTTTAGTGGGTTTATGAAAAGATAAAACCAACCCCTACTGAGTTTATGAAATCTAAATCCTAAATCTAATGGGTTTTCAACCGAAATACTCTAAGACATACTCTAAACACATATAATAGATCATAATAGAGCTTATATCATGGCACAATAATGGTAAATATCAGGCCTAATCAGGAAACTACAAACCTAACCGACTCTATATATAAATCCAACCACTAGTGGGTTTATGAAAAGATAAAACCAATCCTTAGTGGGTTTATGAAAGATAACACCAATCCCTAGTGGGTTAATGAAATCTAAATCCTAAAGCTAATGGGTTTTCACCCGAAATACTCTAAGAGATACTCTAAACACTTATAATAGACTCTAAATAGAGCTTATATCATGGCACAATAGTGGTAAATATCAGGCCTTATCAGGAAACTACAAAAACCCTAACGACTCTATAGATAAATCCAATCCCTAGTGGGGTTTATGAAAAGATAAAACCAACCTTTAGTGGGTTTATGAAAAGATAAAACCAACCCCTAGTGGGTTTATGAAATCTAAATCCTAAAGCTAATGGGTTTTCACCCGAAATACTCTAAGACATACTCTAAACACATATAATAGAACATAAATAGAGCTTATATCATGGCACAATAGTGGTAAATATCAGGCTTAATCAGGAAACTACAAAACCCTAACCGACTCTATAGATAAATCCAACCCCTAGTGGGTTTATGAAAAGATAAAACCAACCCTTAGTGGGTTTATGAAAAGATAAAACCAACCCCTAGTGGGTTTATGAAATCTAAATCCTAAAGCTAATGGGTTTTCACCCGAAATACTCTAAGACATACTCTAAACACATATAATAGAACATAAATAGAGCTTATATCATGGCACAATAGTGGTAAATATCAGGCCTTATCAGGAAACTACAAAACCTAACCGACTCTATAGATAAATCCAACCCCTAGTGGGTTTATGAAAAGATAAAACCAACCCTTAGTGGGTTTATGAAAGATAAAACCAATCCCTAGTGGGTTTATGAAATCTAAATCCTAAAGCTAATGGGTTTTCACCCGAAATACTCTAAGACATACTCTAAACACTTATAATAGACTCTAAATAGAGCTTATATCATGGCACAATAGTGGTAAATATCAGGCCTTATCAGGAAACTACAAAAACCCTAACCGACTCTATAGATAAATCCAAACCCTAGTGGGTTTATGAAAAGATAAAACCAACCTTTAGTGGGTTTATGAAAAGATAAAACCAACCCCTAGTGGGTTTATGAAATCTAAATCCTAAAGCTAATGGGTTTTCACCCGAAATACTCTAAGACATACTCTAAACACATATAATAGAACATAAATAGAGCTTATATCATGGCACAATAGTGGTAAATATCAGGCCTTATCAGGAAACTACAAAAACCCTAACCGACTCTATAGATAAATCCAACCCCTAGTGGGTTTATGAAAAGATAAAACCAACCCTTAGTGGGTTTATGAAAAGATAAAACCAACCCTAGTGGGTTTATGAAATCTAAATCCTAAAGCTAATGGGTTTTCACCCGAAATACTCTAAGACATACTCTAAACACATATAATAGAACATAAATAGAGCTTATATCATGGCACAATAGTGGTAAATATCAGGCCTTATCAGGAAACTACAAAAACCCTAACCGACTCTATAGATAAATCCAACCCCTAGTGGGGTTTATGAAAAGATAAAACCAACCTTTAGTGGGTTTATGAAAAGATAAAACCAACCCCTAGTGGTTTATGAAATCTAAATCCTAAAGCTAATGGGTTTTCACCCGAAATACTCTAAGACATACTCTAAACACATATAATAGAACATAAATAGAGCTTATATCATGGCACAATAGTGGTAAATATCAGGCCTTATCAGGAAACTACAAAACCTAACCGACTCTATAGATAAATCCAACCCCTAGTGGGTTTATGAAAAGATAAAACCAACCTTAGTGGGTTTATGAAAGATAAAACCAATCCCTAGTGGGTTTATGAAATCTAAATCCTAAAGCTAATGGGTTTTCACCCGAAATACTCTAAGACATACTCTAAACACATATAATAGATCATAAATAGAGCTTATATCATGGCACAATAGTGGTAAATATCAGGCCTTATCAGGAAACTACAAAACCTAACCGACTCTATAGATAAATCCAACCCCTAGTGGGTTTATGAAAAGATAAAACCAACCTTAGTGGGTTTATGAAAGATAAAACCAATCCCTAGTGGGTTTATGAAATCTAAATCCTAAAGCTAATGGGTTTTCACCTGAAATACTCTAAGACATACTCTAAACACATATAATAGAACATAAATAGAGCTTATATCATGGCACAATAGTGGTAAATATCAGGCCTTATCAGGAAAATACAAAAACCCTAACCGACTCTATAGATAAATCCAACCCCTAGTGGGTTTATGAAAAGATAAAACCAACCTTTAGTGGGTTTATGAAAAGATAAAACCAACCCTAGTGGGTTTATGAAATCTAAATCCTAAAGCTAATGGGTTTTCACCCGAAATACTCTAAGACATACTCTAAACACATATAATAGACTCTAAATAGAGCTTATATCATGGCACAATAGTGGTAAATATCAGGCCTTATCAGGAAACTACAAAACCCTAACCGACTCTATACATAAATCCAACCCCTAGTGGGTTTATGAAAAGATAAAACCAACCTTAGTGGGTTTATGAAAAGATAAAACCAACCCCTAGT
Organism: Moricandia arvensis; assembly: GCA_905132765.1. Classification (NCBI taxonomy): domain Eukaryota; kingdom Viridiplantae; phylum Streptophyta; class Magnoliopsida; order Brassicales; family Brassicaceae; genus Moricandia; species Moricandia arvensis. The sequence goes on along the minus strand of CAJHQP010002865.1, from coordinate 27,461 downwards.
GGGTTTATGAAATCTAAATCCTAAAGCTAATGGGTTTTCACCCGAAATACTCTAAGACATACTCTAAGCACATATAATAGATCATATATAGAGCTTATATCATGGCACAATAATGGTAAATATCAGGCCTAATCAGGAAACTACAAACCTAACCGAATCTATATATAAATCCAACCCCTCGTGGGTTTATGAAAAGATAAAACCAATCCTTAGTGGGTTTATGAAAGATAAAACCAATCCCTAGTGGGTTTATGAAATCTAAATCCTAAAGCTAATGGGTTTTCACCCGAAATACTCTAAGACATACTCTAAACACTTATAATAGACTCTAAATAGAGCTTTTATCATGGCACAATAGTGGTAAATATCAGGCCTTATCAGGAAACTACAAAAACCCTAAACGAATCTATAGATAAATCCAATACCCTAGTGGGGTTTATGAAAAGATAAAACCAACCTTTAGTGGGTTTATGAAAAGATAAAACCAACCCCTAGTGGGTTTATGAAATCTAAATCCTAAAGCTAATGGGTTTTCACCCTAAATACTCTAAACATACTCTAAACACATATAATAGAACATAAATAGAGCTTATATCATGGCACAATAGTGGCAAATATCAGGCCTTATCAGAAAACGAAAAAACCCTAACCGACTCTTTAGATAAATCCAACACCTAGTGGGTTTAAGAAAAGATAAAACCAACCCTTAGTGGGTTTATGAAAAGATAAAACCAACCCCAAGTGGGTTTATGAAATCTAAATCCTAAAGCTAATGGGTTTTCACCCGAAATACTCTAAGACATACTCTAAACACTTATAATAGACTCTAAATAGAGCTTATATCATGGCACAATAGTGGTCAATATCAGGGCTTATCAGGAAAATAGAAAAACCCTAACTGACCCTATAGATAGATCCAACCCCTAGTGGGGTTTATGAAAAGATAAAACCAACCTTTAGTGGGTTTATTAAAAGATAAAACCAACCCCTAGTGAGTTTATGAAATCTAAATCCTAAATCTAATGGGTTTTCACCCGAAATACTCTAAGACATACTCTAAACACATATAACAGATCATAAATAGAGCTTATATCATGGCACAATAATGGTAAATATCAGGCCTAATCAGGAAACTACAAACCTAACCGACTCTATATATATTAATCCAACCCCTCGTGGGTTTATGAGAAGATAAAACCAATCCTTAGTGGGTTTATGAAAGATAAAACCAATCCCTAATGGGTTTATGAAATCTAAATCCTGAAGCTAATGGGTTTTCACCCGAAATACTCTAAGACATACTCTAAACACCTATAATAGACTCTAAATAGAGATTATATCGTGGCACAATAGTGGTAAATATCAGGCTTTATCAGGAAAATAGAAAAACCTTAACTGACCCTATAGATAAATCCAACCCCTAGTGGGGTTTATGAAAAGATAAAACCAACCTTTAGTGGGTTTATGAAAAGATAAAACCAACCCCTAGTGAGTTTATGAAATCTAAATCCTAAATCTAATGGGTTTTCACCTGAAATACTCTAAGACATACTCTAAGTACATATAATAGATCATATATAGAGCTTATATCATAGCACAATAATGGTAAATATCAGGCCTAATCAGGAAACTACAAACCTAACCGAATCTATATATAAATCCAACCCCTCGTGGGTTTATGAAAAGATAAAACCAATCCTTAGTGGGTTTATGAAAGATAAAACCAATCCCTAGTGGGTTTATGAAATCTAAATCCTAAAGCTAATGGGTTTTCACCCGAAATACTCTAAGACATACTTTAAACACTTATAATAGACTCTAAATAGAGCTTCTATCATGGCACAATAGTGGTAAATATCAAGGCTTATCAGGAAAATAGAAAAACCCTAACTGACCCTATAGATAGATCCAACCCCTAGTGGGGTTTATGAAAAGATAAAACCAACCTTTAGTGGGTTTATTAAAAGATAAAACCAACCCCTAGTGAGTTTATGAAATCTAAATCCTAAATCTAATGAGTTTTCACCCGAAATACTCTAAGACATACTCTAAACACATATAATAGATCATAAATAGAGCTTATATCATGGCACAATAATGGTAAATATCAGGCCTAATCAGGAAACTACAAACCTAACCGACTCTATATATATTAATCCAACCCCTCGTGGGTTTATGAAAAGATAAAACCAATCCTTAGTGGGTTTATGAAAGATAAAACCAATCCCTAGTGGGTTTATGAAATCTAAATCCTAAAGCTAATGGGTTTTCACCCGAAATACTCTAAGACATACTCTAAGCACATATAATAGATAATATATAGAGCTTATATCATGGCACAATAATGGTAAATATCAGGCCTAATCAGGAAACTACAAACCTAACCGACTCTATAGATAAGTCCAACCCCTAGTGGGTTTATGAAAAGATAAAACCAACCCTTAGTGGGTTTATGAAAGATAAAACCAATCTCTAGTGGGTTTATGAAATCTAAATCCTAAAGCTAATGGGTTTTCACATGAAATACACTAAGACTTTCTCTAAACACTTATAATAGACCATAAATAGAGCTTATATCATGCCACAATAGTGGTAAATATCAGGTCTTATCAGAAAAATACAAAACCCTAACCGACCCTATAGATAAATCCAACCCCTAGTGGGGTTTATGAAAAGATAAGACCAACCTTTAGTGGGTTTATGAAAGATAAAACCAATCCCTAGTGGGTTTATGAAATCTAAATCCTGAAGCTAATGGGTTTTCACCCGAAATACTCTAAGACATACTCTAAACACTTATAATAGACTTTAAATAGAGATTATATCATGGCACAATAGTGGTAAATATCAGGCCTTATCAGGAAAATAGAAAAACCCTAACTGACCCTATACATAAATCCAACCCCTAGTGGGGTTTATGAAAAGATAAAACCAACCTTTAGTGGGTTTATGAAAAGATAAAACCAACCCCTAGTGAGTTTATGAAATCTAAATCCTAAATCTAATGGGTTTTCACCCGAAATACTCTAAAACATACTCTAAACACATATAATAGATCATAAATAGAGCTTATATCATGGCACAATAATGGTAAATATCAGGCCTAATCAGGAAACTACAAACCTAACTGACTCTATATATAAATCCAACCCCTAGTGGGTTTATGAAAAGATAAAATCAACCCTTAGTGGGTTTATGAAAGATAAAACCAATCCCTAGTGGGTTTTTGAAATCTAAATCCTAAAGCTAATGGGTTTTCACCCGAAATACTCTATGACATACTCTAAACACTTATAATAGACTCTAATTAGGGCTTATATCATGGCACAATAGTGGTTAATATCAGGCCTTATCAGGAAACTACAAAAATCCTAACCGACTCTATAGATAAATCCAATACCTAGTGGGGTTTATGAAAAGATAAAACCAACCTTTAGTGGGTTTATGAAAAGATAAAACCAACCCCTAGTGGGTTTATGAAATCTAAATCCTAAAGCTAATGGGTTTTCCACCGAAATACTCTAAGGCATATTCTAAACACATATAATAGATCATAAATAGAGCTTATATCATGGCACAATAATGGTAAATATCAGGCCTAATCAGGAAACTACAAACCTAACCGACTCTATAGATAAGTCCAACCCCTAGTGGGTTTATGAAAAGATAAAACCAACCCTTAGTGGGTTTATGAAAGATAAAACCAATCTCTAGTGGGTTTATGAAATCTAAATCCTAAAGCTAATGGGTTTTCACATGAAATACACTAAGACTTTCTCTAAACACTTATAATAGACCCTAAATAGAGCTTATATCATGCCACAATAGTGGTAAATATCAGGTCTTATCAGAAAAATACAAAACCCTAACCGACCCTATAGATAAATCCAACCCCTAGTGGGGTTTATGAAAAGATAAGACCAACCTTTAGTGGGTTTATGAAAGATAAAACCAATCTCTAGTGGGTTTATGAAATCTAAATCCTAAAGCTAATGGGTTTTCACCTGAAATACACTAAGACTTACTCTAAACACTTATAATAGACCATAAATAGAGCTTATATCATGGCACAATAGTGGTAAATATCAGGCCTTATCAGAAAAATACAAAACCCTAACCGACCCTATAGATAAATCCAACCCCTAGTGGGGTTTATGAAAAGATAAGACCAACCTTTAGTGGGTTTATGAAAGATAAAACCAATCCCTAGTGGGTTTATGAAATCTAAATCCTGAAGCTAATGGGTTTTCACCCGAAATACTCTAAGACATACTCTAAACACTTATAATAGACTTAAATAGAGATTATATCATGGCACAATAGTGGTAAATATCAGGCCTTATCAGGAAAATAGAAAAACCCTAACTGACCCTATACATAAATCCAACCCCTAGTGGGGTTTATGAAAAGATAAAATCAACCCTTAGTGGGTTTATGAAAGATAAAACCAATCCCTAGTGGGTTTTTGAAATCTAAATCCTAAAGCTAATGGGTTTTCACCCGAAATACTCTATGACATACTCTAAACACTTATAATAGACTCTAATTAGGGCTTATATCATGGCACAATAGTGGTTAATATCAGGCCTTATCAGGAAACTACAAAAATCCTAACCGACTCTATAGATAAATCCAATACCTAGTGGGGTTTATGAAAAGATAAAACCAACCTTTAGTGGGTTTATGAAAAGATAAAACCAACCCCTAGTGGGTTTATGAAATCTAAATCCTAAAGCTAATAGGTTTTCACCTGAAATACTCAAAGACATATTCTAAACACATATAATAGAACAAAAATATAGCTTATATCATGGCACAATAGTGGTAAATATAAGGCCTTATCAGGAAAATACAAAAACCCTAACCGACTCTATAGATCAAAACCAACCCTTAGTGAGTTTATGAAAAGATAAAACCAACCCCTAGTGGGTTTATGAAAAGATAAAACCAACCCCTAGTGGGTTTATGAAATATAAATCCTAAAGCTAATGGGTTTTCACTAGAAATACTCTAAGACATACTCTAAACACTTATAATAGACTCTAAATAGAGCTTATATCATGGCACAATAGTGGTAAATATCAGGCCTTATCAGGAAAATACAAAACCCTAACCGACCCTATAGATAAATCCAACCCCTAGTGGGGTTTATGAAAAGATAAAACCAACCTTTAGTGGGTTTATGAAAAGATAAACCAATCCCTAGTGGGTTTATGAAATCTAAATCCTAAAGCTAATGGGTTTTCACCCGAAATACTCTAAGACATACTCTAAACACTTATAATAGACTCTAAATAGAGCTTATATCATGGCACAATAGTGGTAAATATCAGGCCTTATCAGGAAACTACAAAAACCTAACTGACTCTATAGATAAATCCAACCCCTAGTGGGTTTATGAAAAGATAAAACCAACCTTTAGTGGGTTTATGAAAGATAAAACCAACCCCTAGTGGGTTTATGAAATCTAAATCCTAAAGCTAATGGGTTTTCACTAGAAATACTCTAAGACATACTCTAAACACATATAATAAAACATAAATAGAGCTTATATCATCGCAAAATAGTGGTAAATATCAGGCCGTATCAGGAAAATACAAAAACCCTAACCGACCCTATAGATAAATCCAACCCCTAGTGGGGTTTTTGAAAAGTTAAAACCAACCTTTAGTGGGTTTATGAAAAGATGAAACCAACCCCTAGTGAGTTTAGGAAATCTAAATCCTAAAGCTAATGGGTTTTCACCCGAAATACTCTAAGACATACTCTAAGCACATATAATAGATCATAAATAGAGCTTATATCATGGCACAATAATGGTAAATATCAGGCCTAATCAGGAAACTACAAACCTAACCGACTCTATAGATAAGTCCAACCCCTAGTGGGTTTATGAAAAGATAAAACCAACCCTTAGTGGGTTTATGAAAGATAAAACCAATCCCTAGTGGGTTTATGAAATCTAAATCCTAAAGCTAATGGGTTTTCACCTGAAATACTCTAAGACATACTCTAAACACATATAATAGACTCATAAATAGAGCTTATATCATGGCACAATAGTGGTAAATATCAGGCCTTATCAGGAAAATACAAAAACCCTAACCGACTCTATAGATAAATCCAACCCCTAGTGGGTTTATGAAAAGATAAAACCAACCTTTAGTGGGTTTATGAAAGATAAAACCAATCCCTAGTGGGTTTATGAAATATAAATCCTAAAGCTAATGGGTTTTCACCCGAAATACTCTAAGACATACTCTAAACACATATAATAGATCATAAATAGAGCTTATATCATGGCACAATAGTGGTAAATATCAGGCCTTATCAGAAAAATACAAAAACCCTAACCGACCCTATAGATAAATCCAACCCCTAGTGGGGTTTTTGAAAAGTTAAAACCAACCTTTAGTGGGTTTATGAAAAGATGAAACCAACCCCTAGTGAGTTTAGGAAATCTAAATCCTAAAGCTAATGGGTTTTCACCCGAAATACTCTAAGACATACTCTAAGCACATATAATAGATCATAAATAGAGCTTATATCATGGCACAATAATGGTAAATATCAGGCCTAATCAGGAAACTACAAACCTAACCGACTCTATAGATAAGTCCAACCCCTAGTGGGTTTATGAAAAGATAAAACCAACCCTTAGTGGGTTTATGAAAGATAAAACCAATCTCTAATGGGTTTATGAAATCTAAATCCTAAAGCTAATGGGTTTTCACATGAAATACACTAAGACTTACTCTAAACACTTATAATAGACTCTAAATAGAGCTTATATCATGGCACAATAGTGGTAAATATCAAGCCTTATCAGAAAAATACAAAAACCCTAACCGACCCTATAGATAAATCCAACCCCTAGTGGGGTTTATGAAAAGATAAAACCAACCTTTAGTGGGTTTATGAAAGATAAAACCAATCCCTAATCGGTTTATGAAATATAAATTCTGAAGCTAATGGGTTTTCACCCGAAATACTCTAAGACATACTCTAAACACTTATAATAGACTCTAAATAGAGATTATATCGTGGCACAATAGTGGTAAATATCAGGCCTTATCAGGAAAATAGAAAAACCCTAACTGACCCTATAGATAAACCCAACCCCTAGTGGGGTTTATGAAAAGATAAAACCAACCTTTAGTGGGTTTATGAAAAGATAAAACCAACCCCTAGTGAGTTTATGAAATCTAAATCCTAAATCTAATGGGTTTTCACCTGAAATACTCTAAGACATACTCTAAGCACATATAATAGATCATATATAGAGCTTATATCATGGCACAATAATGGTAAATATCAGGCCTAATCAGGAAACTACAAACCTAACCGAATCTATATATAAATCCAACCCCTCGTGGGTTTATGAAAAGATAAAACTAATCCTTAGTGGGTTTATGAAAGATAAAACCAATCCCTAGTGGGTTTATGAAATCTAAATCCTAAAGCTAATGGGTTTTCACCCGAAATACTCTAAGACATACTCTAAACACTTATAATAGACTCTAAATAGAGCTTCTATCATGGCACAATAGTGGTAAATATCAGGCCTTATAAGGAAACTACAAAAACCCTAACCGAATCTATAGATAAATCCAATACCTAGTGGGGTTGATGAAAAGATAAAACCAACCTTTAGTGGGTTTATGAAAAGATAAAACCAACCCCTAGTGGGTTTATGAAATCTAAATCTTAAAGCTAATGGGTTTTCACCCCTAATACTCCAAAACATACTCTAAACACATATAATAGAACATAAATAGAGCTTATATCATGGCACAATAGTGGCAAATATCAGGCCTTATCAGAAAACGAAAAAAACCCTAACCGACTCTTTAGATAAATCCAACACCTAGTGGGTTTAAGAAAAGATAAAACCAACCCTTAGTGGGTTTATGAAAAGATAAAACTAACCCCAAGTGGGTTTATGAAATCTAAATCCTAAAGCTAATGGGTTTTCACCCGAAATACTCTAAGACATACTTTAAACACTTATAATAGACTCTAAATAGAGCTTATATCATGGCACAATAGTGGTCAATATCAGGGCTTATCAGGAAAATAGAAAAACCCTAACTGACCCTATAGATAGATCCAACCCCTAGTGGGGTTTATGAAGAGATAAAACCAACCTTTAGTGGGTTTATTAAAAGATAAAACCAACCCCTAGTGAGTTTATGAAATCTAAATCCTAAATCTAATGGGTTTTCACCCGAAATACTCTAAGACATACTCTAAACACATATAACAGATCATAAATAGAGCTTATATCATGGCACAATAATGGTAAATATCAGGCCTAATCAGGAAACTACAAACCTAACCGACTCTATATATATTAATCCAACCCCTCGTGGGTTTATGAGAAGATAAAACCAATCCTTAGTGGGTTTATGAAAGATAAAACCAATCCCTAATGGGTTTATGAAATCTAAATCCTGAAGCTAATGGGTTTTCACCCAAAATACTCTAAGACATACTCTAAACACCTATAATAGACTCTAAATAGAGATTATATCGTGGCACAATAGTGGTAAATATCAGGCCTTATCAGGAAAATAGAAAAACCTTAACTGACCCTATAGATAAATCCAACCCCTAGTGGGGTTTATGAAAAGATAAAACCAACCTTTAGTGGGTTTATGAAAAGATAAAACCAACCCCTAGTGAGTTTATGAAATCTAAATCCTAAATCTAATGGGTTTTCACCTGAAATACTCTAAGACATACTCTAAGTACATATAATAGATCATATATAGAGCTTATATCATAGCACAATAATGGTAAATATCAGGCCTAATAAGGAAACTACAAACCTAACCGAATCTATATATAAATCCAACCCCTCGTGGGTTTATGAAAAGATAAAACCAATCCTTAGTGGGTTTATGAAAGATAAAACCAATCCCTAGTGGGTTTATGAAATCTAAATCCTAAAGCTAATGGGTTTTCACCCGAAATACTCTAAGACATACTTTAAACACTTATAATAGACTCTAAATAGAGCTTCTATCATGGCACAGTAGTGGTAAATATCAGGGCTTATCAGGAAAATAGAAAAACCCTAACTGACCCTATAGATAGATCCAACCCCTAGTGGGGTTTATGAAAAGATAAAACCAACCTTTAGTGGGTTTATTAAAAGATAAAACCAACCCCTAGTGAGTTTATGAAATCTAAATCCTAAATCTAATGAGTTTTCACCCGAAATACTCTAAGACATACTCTAAACACATATAATAGATCATAAATAGAGCTTATATCATGGCACAATAATGGTAAATATCAGGCCTAATCAGGAAACTACAAACCTAACCGACTCTATATATATTAATCCAACCCCTCGTGGGTTTATGAAAAGATAAAACCTATCCTTAGTGGGTTTATGAAAGATAAAACCAATCCCTAGTGGGTTTATGAAATCTAAATCCTAAAGCTAATGGGTTTTCACCCGAAATACTCTAAGACATACTCTAAGCACATATAATAGATAATATATAGAGCTTATATCATGGCACAATAATGGTAAATATCAGGCCTAATCAGGAAACTACAAACCTAACCGACTCTATAGATAAGTCCAACCCCTAGTGGGTTTATGAAAAGATAAAACCAACCCTTAGTGGGTTTATGAAAGATAAAACCAATCTCTAGTGGGTTTATGAAATCTAAATCCTAAAGCTAATGGGTTTTCACATGAAATACACTAAGACTTTCTCTAAACACTTATAATAGACCCTAAATAGAGCTTATATCATGCCACAATAGTGGTAAATATCAGGTCTTATCAGAAAAATACAAAACCCTAACCGACCCTATAGATAAATCCAACCCCTAGTGGGGTTTATGAAAAGATAAGACCAACCTTTAGTGGGTTTATGAAAGATAAAACCAATCCCTAGTGGGTTTATGAAATCTAAATCCTGAAGCTAATGGGTTTTCACCCGAAATACTCTAAGACATACTCTAAACACTTATAATAGACTTTAAATAGAGATTATATCATGGCACAATAGTGGTAAATATCAGGCCTTATCAGGAAAATAGAAAAACCCTAACTGACCCTATACATAAATCCAACCCCTAGTGGGGTTTATGAAAAGATAAAACCAACCTTTAGTGGGTTTATGAAAAGATAAAACCAACCCCTAGTGAGTTTATGAAATCTAAATCCTAAATCTAATGGGTTTTCACCCGAAATACTCTAAAACATACTCTAAACACATATAATAGATCATAAATAGAGCTTATATCATGGCACAATAATGGTAAATATCAGGCCTAATCAGGAAACTACAAACCTAACTGACTCTATATATAAATCCAACCCCTAGTGGGTTTATGAAAAGATAAAATCAACCCTTAGTGGGTCTATGAAAGATAAAACCAATCCCTAGTGGGTTTTTGAAATCTAAATCCTAAAGCTAATGGGTTTTCACCCGAAATACTCTATGACATACTCTAAACACTTATAATAGACTCTAATTAGGGCTTATATCATGGCACAATAGTGGTTAATATCAGGCCTTATCAGGAAACAACAAAAATCCTAACCGACTCTATAGATAAATCCAATACCTAGTGGGGTTTATGAAAAGATAAAACCAACCTTTAGTGGGTTTATGAAAAGATAAAACCAACCCCTAGTGGGTTTATGAAATCTAAATCCTAAAGCTAATGGGTTTTCCACCGAAATACTCTAAGGCATATTCTAAACACATATAATAGATCATAAATAGAGCTTATATCATGGCACAATAATGGTAAATATCAGGCCTTATCAGGAAACTAAGAAAAACCTAACTGAATCTATAGGTAAATCCAAGACCTAGTGGGTTTAAGAAAATATAAAACCAACCCATAGTGGGTTTATGAAAAGATAAAACCAATCCCTAGTGGGTTTATGAAAAGATAAAACCAACCCCTAGTGGGTTTATGAAATCTAAATCCTAAAGCTAATGGGTTTTCACTAGAAATACTCTAAGACATACTCTAAACACATATAATATAACATAAATAGAGCTTATATCATCGCACAATAGTGGTAAATATCAGGCCGTATCAGGAAAATACAAAAACCCTAGCCGACCCTATAGATAAATCCAACCCCTAGTGGTGTTTATGAAAAGATAAAACCAACCTTTAGTGGGTTTATGAAAAGATAAAACCAACCCCTAGTGAGTTTAGGAAATCTAAATCCTAAAGCTAATGGGTTTTCACCCGAAATACTCTAAGACATACTCTAAGCACATATAATAGATCATATATAGAGCTTATATCATGGCACAATAATGGTAAATATCAGGCCTAATCAGGAAACTACAAACCTAACCGACTCTATAGATAAGTCCAACCCCTACTGGGTTTATGAAACGATAAAACCAACTCTTAGTGGGTTTATGAAAGATAAAACCAATCTCTGGTGGGTTTATGAAATCTAAATCCTAAAGCTAATGGGTTTTCACCAGAAATACACTAAGCCTTACTCTAAACACGTATAATAGACTCTAAATAGAGCTTATACCATGGCACAATAGTGGTAAATATCAGGCCTTATCAGAAAAATACAAAAACCCTAACTGACCCTATAGATAAATCCAACCCCTAGTGGGGTTTATGAAAAGATAAAACCAAGCTTTAGTGGGTTTATGAAAAGATAAAACCAACCCCTACTGAGTTTATGAAATCTAAATCCTAAATCTAATGGGTTTTCAACCGAAATACTCTAAGACATACTCTAAACACATATAATAGATCATAATAGAGCTTATATCATGGCACAATAATGGTAAATATCAGGCCTAATCAGGAAACTACAAACCTAACCGACTCTATATATAAATCCAACCACTAGTGGGTTTATGAAAAGATAAAACCAATCCTTAGTGGGTTTATGAAAGATAACACCAATCCCTAGTGGGTTAATGAAATCTAAATCCTAAAGCTAATGGGTTTTCACCCGAAATACTCTAAGACATACTCTAAACACTTATAATAGACTCTAAATAGAGCTTATATCATGGCACAATAGTGGTAAATATCAGGCCTTATCAGGAAACTACAAAAACCCTAACCGACTCTATAGATAAATCCAACACCTAGTGGGGTTTATGAAAAGATAAAACCAACCTTTAGTGGGTTTATGAAAAGATAAAACCAACCCTAGTGGGTTTATGAAATCTAAATCCTAAAGCTAATGGGTTTTCACCCGAAATACTCTAAGACATACTCTAAACACATATAATAGATCATAAATAGAGCTTATATCATGGCACAATAATGGTAAATATCAGGCCTATCAGGAAACTACAAACCCTAACCGACTCTATAGATAAATCCAACCCCTAGTGGGTTTATGAAAAGATAAAACCAACCTTAGTGGGTTTATGAAAAGATAAAACCAATCCCTAGTGGGTTTATGAAATCTAAATCCTAAAGCTAATGGGTTTTCACCCGAAATACTCTAAGACATATTCTAAACACATATAATAGAACAAAAATAGAGCTTATATCATGGCACAATAGTGGTAAATATCAGGCCTTATCAGGAAAATACAAAAACCCTAACCGACTCTATAGATAAATCCAACCCCTAGTGGGTTTATGAAAAGATAAAACCAACCTTTAGTGGGTTGATGAAAGATAAAACCAATCTCTTGTGGGTTAATGAAATCTAAATCCTAAAGCTAATGGGTTTTCACCCGAAATACTCTAAGACATACTCTAAACACATATAATAGATCATAAATAGAGCTTATATCATGGCACAATAGTGGTAAATGTCAGGCCTTATCAGGAAACTACAAACCTAACCGACTCTATAGATAAATCCAACCCCTAGTGGGTTTATGAAAAGAAAAAACCAACCCTTAGTGGGTTTCTGAAAGATAAAACCAATCCCTAGCGGGTTTATGAAATCTAAATCCTAAAGCTAATGGGTTTTCACCCGAAATACTCTAAAACAGACTCTTAACACACATAATAGAACATAAATAGAGCTTATATCATGGCACAATAGTGGTAAATATCAGACTTTATCAGGAAACTACAAAAACCCTAACTGACTATATAGATAAATCCAACACCTAGTGGTGTTTATGAAAAAATAAAACCAACCCTTAGTGAGTTTATGAAAAGATAAAACCAACCCCTAGTGGGTTTATGAAAAGATAAAACCAACCCCTAGTGGGTTTATGAAATATAAATCCTAAAGCTAATGGGTTTTCACTAGAAATACTCTAAGACATACTCTAAACACATATAATAAAACATAAATAGAGCTTATATCATCGCAAAATAGTGGTAAATATCAGGCCGTATCAGGAAAATACAAAAACCCTAACCGACCCTATAGATAAATCCAACCCCTAGTGGGGTTTTTGAAAAGTTAAAACCAACCTTTAGTGGGTTTATGAAAAGATGAAACCAACCCCTAGTGAGTTTAGGAAATCTAAATCCTAAAGCTAATGGGTTTTCACCCGAAATACTCTAAGACATACTCTAAGCACATATAATAGATCATAAATAGAGCTTATATCATGGCACAATAATGGTAAATATCAGGCCTAATCAGGAAACTACAAACCTAACCGACTCTATAGATAAGTCCAACCCCTAGTGGGTTTATGAAAAGATAAAACCAACCCTTAGTGGGTTTATGAAACATAAAACCAATCTCTAGTGGGTTTATGAAATCTAAATCCTAAAGCTAATGGGTTTTCACATGAAATACACTAAGACTTACTCTAAACACTTATAATAGACTCTAAATAGAGCTTATATCATGGCACAATAGTGGTAAATATCAAGCCTTATCAGAAAAATACAAAAACCCTAACCGACCCTATAGATAAATCCAACCCCTAGTGAGGTTTATGAAAAGATAAAACCAACCTTTAGTGGGTTTATGAAAGATAAAACCAATCCCTAATCGGTTTATGAAATATAAATTCTGAAGCTAATGGGTTTTCACCCGAAATACTCTAAGACATACTCTAAACACTTATTATAGACTCTAAATAGAGATTATATCGTGGCACAATAGTGGTAAATATCAGGCCTTATCAGGAAAATAGAAAAACCCTAATTGACCCTATAGATAAACCCAACCCCTAGTGGGGTTTATGAAAAGATAAAACCAACCTTTAGTGGGTTTATGAAAAGATAAAACCAACCCCTAGTGAGTTTATGAAATCTAAATCCTAAATCTAATGGGTTTTCACCTGAAATATTCTAAGACATACTCTAAGCACATATAATAGATCATATATAGAGCTTATATCATGGCACAATAATGATAAATATCAGGCCTAATCAGGAAACTACAAACCTAACCGAATCTATATATAAATCCAACCCCTCGTGGGTTTATGAAAAGATAAAACCAATTCTTAGTGGGTTTATGAAAGATAAAACCAATCCCTAGTGGGTTTATGAAATCTAAATCCTAAAGCTAATGGGTTTTCACCCGAAATACTCTAAGACATACTCTAAACACTTATAATAGACTCTAAATAGAGCTTCTATCATGGCAAAATAGTGGTAAATATCAGGCCTTATCAGGAAACTACAAAAACCCTAACCGAATCTATAGATAAATCCAATACCTAGTGGGGTTGATGAAAAGATAAAACCAACCTTTAGTGGGTTTATGAAAAGATAAAACCAACCCCTAGTGGGTTTATGAAATCTAAATCTTAAAGCTAATGGGTTTTCACCCAAAATACTCTAAAACATACTCTAAACACATATAGTAGAACATAAATAGATCTTATATCATGGCACAATAATGGTAAATATCAGGCCTAATCAGGAAACTACAAACCTAACCGACTCTATATATATTAATCCAACCCCTCGTGGGTTTATGAGAAGATAAAACCAATCCTTAGTGGGTTTATGAAAGATAAAACCAATCCCTAATGGGTTTATGAAATCTAAATCCTGAAGCTAATGGGTTTTCACCCGAAATACTCTAAGACATACTCTAAACACCTATAATAGACTCTAAATAGAGATTATATCGTGGCACAATAGTGGTAAATATCAGGCCTTATCAGGAAAATAGAAAAACCTTAACTGACCCTATAGATAAATCCAACCCCTAGTGGGGTTTATGAAAAGATAAAACCAACCTTTAGTGGGTTTATGAAAAGATAAAACCAACCCCTAGTGAGTTTATGAAATCTAAATCCTAAATCTAATGGGTTTTCACCTGAAATACTCTAAGACATACTCTAAGCACATATAATAGATCATATATAGAGCTTATATCATAGCACAATAATGGTAAATATCAGGCCTAATCAGGAAACTACAAACCTAACCGAATCTATATATAAATCCAACCCCTCGTGGGTTTATGAAAAGATAAAACCAATCCTTAGTGGGTTTATGAAAGATAAAACCAATCCCTAGTGGGTTTATGAAATCTAAATCATAAAGCTAATGGGTTTTCACCCGAAATACTCTAAGACATACTCTAAACACTTATAATAGACTCTAAATAGAGCTTATATCATGGCACAATAGTGGTAAATATCAGGCCTTATCAGGAAACTACAAAAACCCTAACCGAATCTATAGATAAATCCAATACCTAGTGGGGTTTATGAAAAGATAAAACCAACCTTTAGTGGGTTTATGAAAAGATAAAACCAACCCCTAGTGGGTTTATGAAATCTAAATCTTAAAGCTAATGGGTTTTCACCCAAAATACTCTAAAACATACTCTAAACACATATAATAGAACATAAATAGAGCTTATATCATGGCACAATAGTGGTAAATATCAGGCCTTATCAGAAAACGAAAAAACCCTAACCGACTCTATAGATAAATCCAACACCTAGTGGGTTTAAGAAAAGATAAAACCAACCCTTAGTGGGTTTATGAAAAGATAAAACCAACCCCTAGTGGGTTTATGAAATCTAAATCCTAAAGCTAATGGGTTTTCACCCGAAATACTCTAAGACATACTCTAAACACTTATAATAGACTCTAAATAGAGCTTATATCATGGCACAATAGTGGTAAATATCAGGCCTTATCAGGAAACTACAAAAACCCTAACCGACTCTATAGATAAATCCAACCCCTAGTGGGTTTATGAAAAGATAAAACCAACCTTTAGTGGGTTTATGAAAAGATAAAACCAACCCCTAGTGGGTTTATGAAATCTAAATCCTAAAGCTAATGGGTTTTCACCCGAAATACTCTAAGACATACTCTAAACACATATAATAGAACATAAATAGAGCTTATATCATGGCACAATAGTGGTAAATATCAGGCCTTATCAGGAAACTACAAACCTAACCGACTCTATAGATAAATCCAACCCCTAGTGGGTTTATGAAAAGATAAAACCAACCTTTAGTGGGTTTATGAAAGATAAAACCAATCCCTAGTGGGTTTATGAAATCTAAATCCTAAAGCTAATGGGTTTTCACCCAAAATACTCTAAGACATACTCTAAACACATATAATATATCATAAATAGAGCTTATATCATGGCAGAATAATGGTAAATATCAGGCCTTATCAGGAAACTACAGACCTAATCGACTCTATAGATAAATCCAACCCCGAGTGGGTTTATGAAAAGATAAAACCAACCCTTAGTGGGTTTATGAAAGATAAAACAAATACCTAGTGGGTTTATGAAATCTAAATCCTAAAGCTAAAGGGTTTTCACCTAAAATACTCTAAGACATACTCTAAAAACTTATAATACACACTAAATAGAGCTTATATCATGGCACAATAGTGGTAAATATCAGACCTTATCAGGAAACTACAAAAACCCTAACCGACTCTAAAGATAAATCCAATCCCTTTTGGATTTATGAAAAGATTAAAACCAACCTTTAGTGGGTTTATGAAAAGATAAAACCAATCCCTAGTGGGTTTATGAAATCTAAATCTAAAAGCTAATGGGTTTTCAACCGAAATACTCTAAGACATACTCTAAACACATATAATAGAACATAAATAGAGCTTATATCATGGCACAATAGTTGTAAATATCGGGCCTTATCACGAAACTAAAAAAAACCTAACCGACTCTATAGATAAATCCAACCCCTAGTGGATTTAAGAAAAGATAAAACCAACCCATAGTGGGTTTACGAAAAGATAAATCCAACCCTTAGTGGGTTTATGAAATCTAAATCCTAAACCTAATGGATCTTCACCCGAAATACTCTAAGACATACTCTAAACACATATAATAGAACATAAATAGAGCTTATATCATGACACAATAGTTGTAAATATCATGCTTTATCAGGAAACTAAAAAAACCCTAACCGACTCTATAGATAAATCCTACACCTAGTGGGTTTAAGAAAAGATAAAACCAACCCATAGTGGGTTTATGAAAAGATAAAACCAACACCTAGTTGGTTTATGAAATCTAAATCCTAAAGCTAATGTATTTTCACCCGAAATACTTTAAGACATACTCTAAACACATATAATAGAACGTAAATAGAGCTTATATCATGGCACAATAGTGGTAAATATCAGGCCTTATCAGGAAACTACAAACCTATCCGAGTCTATAGATAAATCCAACCCCTAGAGGGTTTATGAAAAGATAAAACCAACCATTAGTGCGTTTATGAAAGATAAAATCAATCCCTAGTGGGTTTATGAAATCAAAATCCTAAAGCAAATGGGTTTTCACCCGAAATACTCTAAGACATAGTCTAAACACTTCTAATAGACTCTAAATAGAGCTTATATCATGGCACAATAGTGATAAATATTAGGCCTTATCAGGAAACTACAAAAACCCTAACCGACTCTAAAGATAAATCCAATCCCTTTTGGATTTATGAAAAGATTAAAACCAACCTTTAGTGGGTTTATGAAAAGATAAAACCAATCCCTAGTGGGTTTATGAAATGTAAATCTAAAAGCTAATGGGTTTTCAACCGAAATACTCTAAGACATACTCTAAACACATATAATAGAACATAAATAGAGCTTATATCATGGCATAATAGTTGTAAATATCAGGCCTTATCAGGAAACTAAAAAACCCTAACCGACTCTATAGATAAATCCAACCCCTAGTGGGTTTAAGAAAATATAAAACCAACCCATAGTGGGTTTATGAAAAGATAAAACCAACCCCTAGTGGATTTATGAAATCTAAATCCTAAAGCTAATGGTTTTCACCCGAAATACTCTAAGACATACTCTAAACACTTATAATAGAACATAAATATTGCTTATATCATGGCACAATAGTGGTAAATATCAGGCCTTACCAGGAAACTACAAAAACCCTAACCGACTCTATAGATAAATCCAACACCTAGTGGGGTTTATGAAAGATAAAACCAACCCTAGTTGGTTTATGAAAAGATAAAACCAACCCATAGTGGGTTTATGAAATCTAAATCCTAAAGCTAATGGGTTTTCACTAGTAAGACTCTAAGACATACTCCAAACACATATAATAGAACATAAATAGAGCTTATATCATGGCACAATAGTGGTAAATATCAGGGCCTTATCAGGAAACTACAAAACCTAACCCACTCTATAGATAAATCCAACCCCTAGTGGGTTTATGAAAAGGTAAAACCAACCTTTAGTGGGTTTATGAAAAGATAAAACCAACCCCTAGTGAGTTTACGAAATCTACATCCTAAAGGTAATGGTTTTCACCGAAATACTATAAGACATACTCTAAACAATTATAATAGACTCTAAATAGAGCTTATATCATGGCCACAATAGTGGTAAATATCAGGCCTTATCAGGAAACTACAAAAACCCTAACCGACTCTATAGATAAATCCAACCCCTTTTGGGTTTATGAAAAGATAAAACCAACCCTTAGTGGGTTTATGAAAGATAAAACCAACCCCTAGTGGGTTTATGAAATCTAAATCCTAAAGCTAATGGGTTTTCACCCGAAATACTCTAAGACATACTCTAAACACATATAATAGAACATAAATATAGCTTATATCATGGCACAATAGTGGTAAATATCAGGCCTTATCAGGAAACTACAAAACCCTAACCGACTCTATAGATAAATCCAACACCTAGTGGGTTTATGAAAGATAAAACCAACCCTTAGTGGGTTTATGAAAAGATAAAACCAACCCCTAGTGGGTTTATGAAATCTAAATCCTAAAGCTAATGGGTTTTCACCTGAAATACTCTAAGACATACTCTAAACACATATAATAGAACATAAATAGAGCTTATATCATGCACAATAGTGGTAAATATCAGGCCTTATCAGGAAACTACAAAAACCCTAACCGACTCTATAGATAAATCCAACCCTAGTGGGTTTATGAAAAGATAAAACCAACCTTTAGTGGGTTTATGAAAAGATAAAACCAACCCCTAGTGGGTTTATGAAATCTAAATCCTAAAGCTAATGGGTTTTCACCCGAAATACTCTAAGACATACTCTAAACACATATAATAGAACATAAATAGAGCTTATATCATTGCACAATAGTGGTAAATCAGGCCTTATCAGGAAACTAGAAACCTAACCGACCTCTATAGATAAACCAACACCTAGTGGGTTTATGAAAAGATAAAACTAACCCTTAGTGGGTTTATGAAAAGATAAAACCAACCCCTAGTGGGTTTATGAAATCTAAATCCTAAAGCTAATGGGTTTTCACCCGAAATACTCTAAGACATACTCTAAACACTTATAATAGACTCTAAATAGAGCTTATATCATGGCACAATAGTGGTAAATATCAGGCATTATCAGGGAACTACAAAAACACTAACCGTCTCTAAAGATAAATCCAACCCCTTTTGGGTTTATGAAAAGATAAAACCTACCTTTAGTGAGTTTATGAAAAGATAGAACCAACCCTCTAGTGGGTTTATGAAATCTAAATCCTAAAGCTAATGAGTTTTCACCCGAACTACTCAAAGACATACTCTAAACACATATAATAGAACATAAATAGAGCTTATATCATGGCACAATAGTGGTAAATATCAGGCCTTATCAGGAAACTACAAAAACCCTAACCGACTCTATAGATAAATCCAACACCTAGTGGTGTTTATGAAAAGATAAAACCAACCCTTAGTGGGTTTATGAAAAGATAAAACCAACCCCTAGTGGGTTTATGAAATCTAAATCCTAAAGCTAATGGGTTTTCACTAGAAATACTCTAAGACATACTCTAAACACATATAATAGAACATAAATAGAGGTTATATCATTGCACAATAGTGGTAAATATCAGGCCTTATCAGAAAACTGAAAACCTAACCGACTCTATAGATAAATCAAACCCCTAGTGGGTTTATGAAAAGATAAAACCAACCGTTAGTGGGTTTATGAAAGATAAAACCAATCCCTAGTGGGTTTATGAAATCTAAATCCTAAAGCTAATGGGTTTTCACCTGAAATACTCTAAGACTTACTCTAAACACTTATAATATACTCTAAATAGAGCTTATATCATGGCACAATAGTGGTAAATATAAGGCCTTATCAGGAACTACAAAACCCTAACCGACTCTAAGATAAATCCAACCCCTTTGGGTTTATGAAAAGATAAAACCAACCCTTAGTGGGTTTATGAAAAGATAAAACCAATCCCCTAGTGGGTTTATGAAATCTAAATCCTAAAGCTAATGGGTTTTCACCCGAAATACTCTAAGACATACTCTAAACACATATAATAGAACATAAATAGAGCTTATATCATGCACAATAGTGTAAATATCAGGCCTTATCAGGAAACTACAAAAACCCTAACCGACTCTATAGATAAATCCAACCCCTAGTGGGTTATGAAAAGATAAAACAACCTTAGTGGGTTTATGAAAAGATAAAACCAACCCCTAGTGGGTTTATGAAATCTAAATCCTAAAGCTAATGGGTTTTCACCAGAAATACTCTAAGACATACTCTAAACACTATTAATAGATTCATAAATTAGAGCTTATATCATGGCACAATAGTGGTAAATATCAAGCCTTATCAGGAAATTACAAAAACCCTAACCGACTCTAAAGATAAATCCAACCCCTTTTGGGTTTATGAAAAGATAAAACCAACCTTTAGTGGGTTAATGAAAAGATAAAACCAATCCCTATTGGGTTTATGAAATCTAAATCCTAAAGCTAATGGGTTTTCACCCTAAATACTCTAAGACATACTCTAAACACATATAATAGAACATAAATAGAGCTTACATCATGGCACAATAGTGGTAAATATCAGGCCTTATCAGGAAACTACAAAAACCCTAACCGACTCTATAGATAAATCCAGCACCTAGTGGTGTTAATGAAAAGATAAAACTAACCCTTAGTGGGTTTATGAAAAGATAAAACCAACCCCTAGTGGGTTTATGAAATATCAATCCTAAAGCTAATGGGTTTTCACTAGAAATACTCTAAGACATACGCTAAACACATATATTAGAACATAAATAGAGCTTAGAGCTTATATCATCGCACAATAGTGGTAAATATCAGGCCTTATCAGGAAACTACAAAACCCTAACCGACTCTATAGATAAATCCAACACCTAGTGGGGTTTATGGAAAGATAAAACCAACCCTTAGTGGGTTTATGAAAAGATAAAACCAACCCCTAGTGGGTTTATGAAATCTAAATCCTAAAGCTAATGGGTTTTCACTAGAAATACTCTAAGACATACTCTAAACACATATAATAGAACATAAATAGGGCTTATATCATTTCACAATAGTGGTAAATATCAGGCCTTATCAAGAAACTATAAACCTAACCGACTATATAGATAAATCCAACCCCTAGTGGGTTTATGAAAAGATAAAACCAACCCTTAGTGGGTTTATGAAAAGATAAAACCAACCGCTAGTGAGTTTATGAAATCTAAATCCTAAAGCTAATGGGTTTTCACCCGAAATACTCTAAGACATACTCTAAACACATATAATAGATCATAAATAGAACTTATATCATGGCACAATAGTGGTAAATATCAGGCATTATTCGGAAACTACAAACCTAGCCGACTCTATAGATAAATCCAACCCCTAGTGGGTTTATGAAAAGGTAAAACCAACCCTTAGTGGGTTTATGAAAACATAAAACCAACCCCTAATGGGTTTATGAAATCTAAATCCTAAAGCTGATGGATTTTCACCCGAAATACTCTAAGACATACTCTAAACACATATAATAGAACATAAATAGAGCTTATATCATTGCACAATAGTGGTAAACATGCCTTATCAGAAAACTAGAAACCTAAACAACTCTATAGATAAATCCAACACCTAGTGGGTTTATGAAAAGATAAAACTAACCCTTAGTGGGTTTATGAAAAGATAAAACCATCCCCTAGTGGGTTTATAAAATTTAAATCATAAAGCTAATGGGTTTTCACCCGAAATACTCTAAGACATACTCTAAACACATATAATAGAACATAAATAGAGCTTATCTCATGGCACAATAGTGGTAAATATCAGGCCTTATCAGGAAAGTACAAAAACCCTAACCGACTCTATAGATAAATCCAGCATTTAGTGGTGTTTATGAAAAGATAAAACCAACCCTTAGTGGTTTTATGAAAAGATAAAACCAACCCCTAGTGGGTTTATGAAATATAAATCCTAAAGCTAATGGGTTTTCACTAGAAATACTCTAAGAAATACTCTAAACACATATAATAGAACATAAATAGAGCTTAGAGCTTATATCATCGCACCATAGTGGTAAATATCAGGCTTTATCAGGAAACTACAAAACCCTAACCGACTCTATAGATAAATCCAACACCTAGTGGGGTTTATGAAAAGATAAAACCAACCCCTAGTGGGTTTATGAAATCTAAATCCTAAAGCTAATGGGTTTTCAATAGATATAATCTAAGACATACTCTAAACACATATAATAGAACATAAATAGAGCTTATATCATTGCACAATAGTGGTAAACAGGACTTATCAGGAAACTAGAAACCTAACCACCTCTATAGATAAATCCAACACCCAGTGGGTTTATGAAAAGATAACACTAACCCTTAGTGGGTTTATGAAAAGATAAAACCATCCCCTAGTGGGTTTATGAAATCTAAATCCTAAAGCTAATGGGTTTTCACCCGAAATACTATAAGACATACTCTAAACACTTATAATAGACTCTAAATAGAGCTTATATCATGGCATAATAGTGATAAATATCATGCCTTATCAGGAAAGTACAAAAACCCTAACCGACTCTAAAGATAAATCCAACCCCTTTTGGGTTTATGAAAAGATAAAACCAACCTTTAGTGGGTTTATGAAAAGATAAAACCAACCCCTAGTGGGTTTATGAAATCTAACTCCTAAAGCTAATGAGTTTTCACTAGAAATACTCTAATGTATACTCTAAACACATATAATAGAACATAAATAGAGCTTATATCATCGCACAATCGTGGTAAATATCAGGCCTTATCACGAAACTACAAAAACCCTAACCGGCTATATAGATAAATCCAACACCTAGTGGGTTTATGAAACGATAAAACCAACCCTTAGTGTGTTTATGAAAGATAAAACCAATCCCTAGTGGGTTTATGAAATCTAAATCCTAAACCTAATGGATTTTCACCCTAAATACTCTAAGACATACTCTAAACACCTATAATAGAATCTAAATAGATCTTATATCATGGCACAATAATGGAAAATATCAGGCCTTATCAGGATACTACAAACTTAACCGAATTTATAGATAAATCCAACCCCTAGTGGGTTTATGAAAAGATAAAACCAACCTTTAGTGGGTTTATGAAAAGAAAAAACCAATCCCTAGTGGATTTATGAAATCTAAATCCTAAAGCTAATGGGTTTTCACCCGAAATACTCTTAGACATACTCTACACACATATAATAGAACATAAATAGAGCTTATATCATGGCACAATAGTGGTAAATATCAGGCCTTATCAGGAAACTACAAAAACCCTAACCGAATCTATAGATAAATCCAGCACTTAGTGGTGTTTATGAAAAGATAAAACCAACCCTTAGTGGGTTTATGAAAAGATAAAACCAACCCCTAGTGGGTTTATGAAATATAAATCCTAAAGCTAATGGGTTTTCACTAGAAATACTCTAAGACATACTCTAAACAGATATAATAGAACATAAATAGAGCATAGAGCTTATATCATGGCACAATAGTGGTAAATATCAGGCCTTATCAGGAAACTACAAAACCCTAACCGACTCTATAGATAAATCCAACACCTAGTGGGGTTTATGAAAAGAAAAAACTAACCCTTAGTGGGTTTATGAAAAGATAAAACCATCCCCTAGTGGGTTTATGAAATCTAAATCCTAAAGCTAATGGGTTTTCACTAGAAATACTCTAAGACATACTCTAAACACATATAATAGAACATAAATAGAGCTTATATCATTGCACAATAGTGGTAAATATAAGGCCTTATCAGGAAACTACAAAAACCCTAACCGACTCTATAGATAAATCCAACACCTAGTGGGATTTATGAAAAGATAAAACCAACCCTTACTGGGTTTATGAAAAGATAAAACCAACCCCTAGTGGGTTTATGAAATCTAAATCCTAAAGCTAATGGGTATTCAATAGAAATAATCTAAGACATACTCTAAAAACATATAATAGAACATAAATAGAGCTTATATCATTGCACAATAGTGGTAAATATCAGGCCTTGTCAGGAAACTACAAACCTAACCGAATTTATAGATAAATCCAACCCTTAGTGGGTTTATGAAAAGATAAAACCAACCTTTAGTGGGTTTATGAAAAGATAAAACCAAACCCTAGTGGATTTATGAACTTTAAATCCTAAAGCTAATGGGTTTTCACCCGAAATACTCTTAGACATACTTTACACACATATAATAGAACATAAATAGAGCTTATATCATGGCACAATAGTGGTAAATATCAGGCCTTATCAGGAAACTAAAAAAACCCTAACCGACTCTATAGATAAATCCAGCACCTAG
This sequence comes from Moricandia arvensis, assembly GCA_905132765.1. Taxonomy (NCBI): domain Eukaryota; kingdom Viridiplantae; phylum Streptophyta; class Magnoliopsida; order Brassicales; family Brassicaceae; genus Moricandia; species Moricandia arvensis. Next base: position 2,447 of record CAJHQP010002865.1, on the reverse strand, counting down.
TGGTGTTTATGAAAAGATAAAACCAACCCTTAGTGGTTTATGAAAAGATAAAACCAACCCCTAGTGGATTTATGAAATATAAATCCTAAAGCTAATGGGTTTTCACTAGAAATACTCTAAGACATACTATAACACATATAATAGAACATAAATCGAGCTTATATCATTGCACAATAGTGGTAAATATCAGGCCTTATCATGAAACTACAAACCTAACCAACTATATAGATAAATCAAACCCCTAGTGGGTTTATGAAAAGATAAAACAAACCCTTAGTGGGTTTATGAAAAGATAAAACCAACCCCTAGTGAGTTTATGAAATCTAAAACCTAAAGTTAATGGGTTTTCACCCGAAATACTCTAATGCATACTCTAAACACATATAATAGATCATAAATATAACTTATATCATGGCACAATAGTGGTAAATGTCAGGCCTTATCAGGAAACTACAAACCTAACCGATTCTATAGATAAATCCAACCCCTAGTGGGTTTATGAAAAGATAAAACCAACCCTTAGTGCGTTTATGAAAGATAAAACCAATCCCTAGTGGGTTTATGAAATCTAAATCCTAAAGCTAATGGGTTTTCACCCGAAATACTCTAAGACATACTCTAAACACTTATAATAGACTCTAAATACAGCTTATATCATGGCATAAAAGTGGTAAATATCAGGCCTTATCAGGAAACTACAAAAACCCTAACCGACTCTAAAGATAAATCCAAACCCCGTTTGGGTTTATGAAAAGATAAAACCAGACCTTTAGTGGGTTTATGAAAAGATAAAACCAACCCCTAGTGGGTTTATGAAATCTAAAATCCTAAGCTAATGGGTTTTTCACTAGAAATACTCTAAGCATACTCTAAACACATATAATAGAACATAAATAGAGCTTATATCATCGCATCAATAGTGGTAAATATTCAGGCCTTAATCATGAAACTACAAAAACCTAACCGGCTCTATAGATAATCCAACACCTAGTGGGTTTATTGAAAAGATAAAACAAACCCTTACTGGGTTTATGAACAGTTAAAAACAAACCCCTAGTGGGTTTATGAAATCTAAATTCTAAAGCTAATGGGTTTTCACTCCGAAATACTCTAAGACATTACTCTAAACACATTATAATAGAACATAAATATAGCTTATATCATCGCACAATAGTGGTAATATCAGGCCTTATCAGCGTAACTACAAACCTAACCGACTCTATAGATAAATCCAACCCCTAGTGGGTTTATGAAAAGAGAAAACCAAACCTTAGTGCGTTTACGAAAAGATAAAACCAACCCCTAGTGGGTTTATGAAATATAAATCCTAAAGCTTATGGGTTTTCACTAAAAATACTCTAATACATACTCTAAACACATATAATAGACCATAAATAGAGCGTATATTATTGCACAATAGTGGTAAATACAGGCCTTATCAGAAACTAGAAACCTAACGACTGTATAGATAAATCCAACCCTAGTGGGTTTATGAAGAGATAAAACCAACCCTTAGTGGGTTTATGAAAGATAAAACCAAATCCCTAGTGCCGTGTATGAAATATAAATCCTAAAGCTAATGGGTTTTCACCCGAAATACTCTAAGACATACTCTAAACACTTATAATAGACTCTAAATAGAGCTTATATCATGTCACAATAGTGGTAAATATCAGGCCTATACCAAAAACCCTAACCGACCCTATAGATAAATCCAACCCCTAGTGGGTTTATGAAAAATTAAACCAACCTTTAGTGGGTTATGAAAAGATAAAACCAATCCCTAGTGAGGTTATGAAATCTAAATCCTACTGCTTAATGGGTTTTCACCCGAAATACTCTAAGACATACTCTAAACACATATAATTAGATCATAAATAGAGCTTATATCATGCACAATAATGGTAAATATCAGGCCTTATCCGGAAACTACAAAAACCCTAACCGACTCTATAGATAAATCCAACACCTAGTGGGTTTATGAAAAGATAAAACCAACCCTTAGTGGGTTTATGAAAAGATAAAACCAACCCTAGTGGGTTTATGAAATCTAAATCCTAAAGCTAATGGGTTTTCACCCAGAAATACTCTAAGACATACTCTAAACACATATAATAGATCATAAATAGAGCTTATATCATGGCACAATAGTGGTAAATATCAGGCCTTATCAGGAAACTACAAACCTAACCGACTCTATAGATAAATCCAACCCCTAGTGGGTTTATGAAAAGATAAAACCAAACCCTTAGTGGGTTTATGAAAAGATAAAACCAACCCCTAGTGGGTTTATGAAATCTAAATCCTAAAGCTAATGGGTTTTCACCCGAAATACTCTAAGACATACTCTAAACACATATAATAGAACATAAATAGAGCTTATATCATGGCACAATAGTGGTAAATATCAGGCCTTATCAGGAAACTAAAAACCCTAACCGACTCTA
>CAJHQP010002864.1:0-76844 GCA_905132765.1 Moricandia arvensis | reverse complement strand
GGATCCGAATATAATAAAATACACGATTGGATATGCTTTCATTTATGTTTTGGGTACCGGATCGGATCGGATATTACCCAAGATTCGAACAAGTATCCGAAAGTACCTAACTCTTATGTCATTAAGGCATTAAACATAGGTTCACATGTGTTCCTCTTTTCAATGTCTGAAGTTCTTGTGATTGTGCTACTACTTAAAGAAAGTAGGTGACATGCGTTTAGTGACATGGAAGAGTGGATGACATTAGACACTAGATGTTGTTGAGCTTCTTTTTACATTTTTTATGAATTTATTTCAAACTTTCAACTCTTCTTTAAGTTTCATAGTTTTTTTGAATGATGGATTACTTCTTTTTGTTTGGAATGTTTGATTTATTGTTTGTTTGAGACTTGTTTTATTTGTTTATAGATTTTTTTTATTTGTGTTCTATTCTAAATGATTCGGGTAAGTCGAATTAGAAACAAGTATTTTCAATTATGATCGGGTAAAATTAATACAATCCAAACTGGAACCAGTTCTTTTTCGGTTACTTCGGATATACCCGAAATTATCCGGATCTGCTAGGTACCAAACTGAATCCGATCTAAAATTTAGAAATATCCGATCGAATCTCATTTTACCATATCTAAAATACTCGATATCCAAAATACCCGATCTATACCTGATCTGGTATCCGAATGCCCAAACTTATTTTGGATAGAAGCAGTTCACAGATAAAAACAATTGTTTTTCTAACCAGAAACTATGTATTTATTACAAAAACAAGAAGGAAAAGACAGTTATAAGAACTTGTTTCATAGTTTTTCAAAAGAAATTGACTTGTTTCATCATGTGTTTAAACTTGTACGTTCATTATGATTTCATAAGGACAATATTTTTCAAAAGACAATAAAAACTATTTTTATTTTATTGGTCGCATTTACTATGTGTTTAAACTTGTACTTTCATTTTGATTTTATAAGGACAATAATTTTTCAAAAGACAATAAAAACTTGGTCGACAACTCGAGGTAGTAACTTAATCACCAGTTGTTTCTGAACCTTATGTAGATAAATCTCAATTATTAATACTTAATCCACTTTTTATATACCCTATCAACCAATCTGATTAACTTTGTAAGGAGTGCATTTTAGTGGTATAGAGTATATTAATTATTACATTGTCTGATTTGAGTTTGGCATATTTTCGGCTAATGTTAATAATAATCAGATCGTCTGTTAAGGAACTGGCATGTAAACTATTTGAACGAAAACTAAACCCTAAACTGTGTTATATGACTGTGATTTTGTTAGAGAGAGTTGTGAATCTCCTGAAAGTCTTATAGCATATTCTCATGTTTCCTCATACCACTTAACCACAACTATGCTAGCGTTAATACACATTTGACCATTACAAAATTTGTTTTGAAAACGTAGGTTGAACATTTCATAATCAAATATAATACAAGTAACAAAGTGTTAGTGGTTTAGTGATAGTATTGGAAGTTAGTTCTTATGTGCCTTAATTAAGTTCAAATTTTCTACAAAATTATTACTATTTTATTTGAAAATCCTAAATGCTGACTAGGCAACATGGAAGAGATTTTCTTTTGTCGACGGCCCATAATATGTAGATCAATTTACAGTCGAAGCTAAGTAGTTCCGAGAAACTGCTCGCCCTGACTCGGTTTGGTTTATATGGATAAAAAGAATTTTTATGCCTCTTGTGTCCTTGGCAAGAGAATCTGCACTCGGATTTCTTGATCTAGGAATATGAGAGATGATAAAGCCTGCAAAACCATCTTGTAAATGGCGGAAATAGATTAGATCGAAAGTAAAAGTCGGCCAGTACGTAGGATTTCAATCATGTCTATCAAATCGGAACATACCATCTCGATATGAATCCAAAGAATATGTAGATTTCTCAGGCGACAATTCCAAAGGAGACCTTCCATTTTAGCATGAATGCTAAGGGCTAAGAGACTTCTACTACAACTCTGAAGTCCAAAACGTTCTAACACCCATGTGGTCCATGTCTCCACCTAATGCAACATGGAAGAGATTATGAATGTAAGGTCATGAACTTCTTATTCAAAATAAAAATCTAATATAGGTACATATATGATACATGTATCAATCAGCATTTAATCACGACGTTGGCAGATCTAACCATAACACTACGTGTACCGTGCTAGATATGAAGTAATGGATAGATGTCATCATCTTAGGTCGTTAATATGAGAGAAAATGGTTCGCCTACATAATGTGGCCGCACATGATCGTTAAGCTCTCAATATAGTAAACTGAAAAAAACAAAAGTAGTGAGTAGGCCTGGGCGTTTTTACCCCAACCCAAAGTATCTACCAAAACCCGAACCGAAAAAACCAAAACCGAATCCGAACTGTTATACAAAGATATCCGAACGGGACTTATGAGCTTAGTACTTTGGAGTGGTTATAATCCGAACCGAACCGAAATCCGAAGTAAGATCCGAAGATATCCGAAATTAGTTCAATATGTTAATGTTTTCATATATGTTAAGGCAATTTAGATATCGTAAAGTATTTAAAATATTTTTGTAATTTATTTTATTTATTATTTTGAATACTTTTTAGCTAATTAAGATAGTTTAACTAATTTTTAGTTAGATTTGTGAATAATTTATATATTTTTGAATTTTTTTATCAATTTTTGAAGTTTAAAAAATATTTTTTTGGACAATTTCAAACATTGGTTATAATCCGATCCGAACCGAACTCGGAAGGAACCGAACTCGGAAGTGACCGAACCGAACTCGATCCGATAATTAGTAAAACCCGAATGAGACTTATGAGCATAATACCGAAAATCTGAAAACCGAAATCATCCGAACCGAAACCGACGGGGGTTCCGAACACCCAGGCCTAGTAGTGAGAGTGAAAGAGAATTAACTTAATTTGTCAATCACACAAATCAAACGCTTGCACACTGAAACATGTAGGGTCTCATGCAGAGAGCTTTGATATATAATAGTGAGTCCATACTCCTTTATGTGGACTCGTTGTTGGTGTAGTGTAGGCCTGGGCGTTCGGATACCGTTGGTGTTTGGGTCGGGTTTTTGGATTTTCGGGTTTAGACCTCTAGGTCTCATACTAAAATTTTATTAGTATTGGTCGGATTCGGATAATATCACTTCGGTTTCGGTTATAATTTATATTGCATCCTAAAACCCGTAAAGTAATCATATATCATCCGGTTTCGGATTTTTTCGGTTCGGTTCGGATTATACTAAGTAAAATCATAATAAAAAAAAACTAAACATTGAAAAACATAATGGTTAAACTGAATTTAAAAGCATCTAAAACACATAAATCCAAAAATAGCAAGATTCCATAAAAAATCCAAAACACATAAATTAATAAAATTAAAAAAAAATATTAAATCAATCATGAAAACAAACATAATTTATAAACTACATGCGTTATCTTACATATAGAGTAGACTTGTTATTTTAACAAGTAATTTAAAGTACTTATTTATAGCTAATTAGTTATAAAGTATTAAATTATATTTTAATATTTATTGTATGTCATATCAATATAAACATTAAACTGAATATTTGATATATATATATGATATTTATATTGACTATTAATTTCGGATATTTCGGGTTACTCGTTCGGATTTGGTTAATAACACTTCGGATTCGGTTATTTTTTATACCATCATACAAGACCCGTTCGGATATTTTTTACATTTCGGATTGGATAACGGGTTGGGTTTTTCGGTTCGGATTTCGAGTTCCGGATTTTATTCCCAGGTCTAGTGTGGTGATGCGTCCTTATGGTTTCTAACTCTTTATACGGCGTTTTATTTGGAGAGTATAACAGTCATTAATTGCTGGCTTTACAAAACCATGCTTGTAATTTTTTTTTTGCTTTTCTCTGTCCAGCCAACTGTGATAAAGTACAAGACCATTGAATCAAAAGCTCCATTTATTTTGTTTTTGGGCTCACATTTTCTCTATATACAAGTTTAGAAAATACAGTAAATCATGTCCAATATATTCACATTGGGTCATTTCTAACACAAGAATTCTCCAGCGTTTAAGAAAGACTCTTTAATTGGCCGGTAGAAGTTCGGCGGCTTCCTCCGTGAAACATCTTCACTTATTATGGCTCTCTCTTTATGACACTGAATATGTAATGTATTTGTAAAATCATATCCAGCGTTATTATATTAATGGTTTTAAAAAATCATTTATATAGAATATTTGAAAATTTGATATTATTCAATTATAGATTTATTTATGAATTTGATTTCAGAACAAGCAAATTTTTAAATATTTATATTGTGAAATAATATAGATAAATTTGAAGAAAAACTTACTAATTTACAAATATTAATTAAAATTCACTTGCTAAATTTAACGGAAAATTGGAAATCATGTAAAGTTTTTTTAATCAATTAAAATACAATAATCCATAAATAGCGCCCCTCTCTTAAAATAGCACTAGATTTTTGACCCGCACATCCGTGCGGGTGATTTTTCATTTAATAAATATATAATTTTTATATTATATTTTGGATATAATCATTTTTAGATAATATATTGCTATCATTTTCAAAAATAAATAGATAATATATAGTTCTAAATATAAAAGTTTAACATATGTTAACAATTTTACTTTTTGTATCAAATTATTACATAATTTAAAAACTTTAATCTTTTTAAAAGGTGAATGATATTTTAATCACTTTAAACGGTGAATAATATTTTATTTATTTATTTAAATGAAAGTATTTTTTTAAATATTAGTTTATCAATTTAATATAATATAGACTATAATTATAAATTAGCATAGATTTTTTTTAAAAAAAATAAAAACATTTAATTAAAAATTAATTTATAAGAATGTTATAATACTAATTACCAAAATATTCAATACAATAATTAAAAATATTAGACTTTTTTTAAAAGATTTTGTTAGATTTTTCTCAACAGATTTTATTATTACTAAAACTAAAATTTACATTTATAGTTAAAATATATTTGTTACTAATATTCTTATAATTATTTAGATTCTTTTAGAAATGTTATATATTAATTAAACTAATATAAATAATAAAAATGTAACTGAATTTATAGACCTAGTGTGACTATTTGATAGTAGATAAAAATGGTAATCAATACCATTAAAACAGAATCATTCCTAAATTATAGACTTAATGAAATTTTAAATTTTTCCAATTATGCCCTTACTATTTGTCTAACAATTATAGATTCATTAATGGCAATTCGGTAATTTTTTGGGCTTAAATTATCCACTTTCATTGGGCTTAATCAACTTTTTGGGGCTTAAATTATCCACTTTCATTGGGCTGAAGCCCATTTAATTTGACAATTTAAACTAAAAACAATATTGACAAAGCCCAATTAACAACATAATATTAGCAATAATTAGTAAATAAAATAAAATAATTGTGGTCACGATTAAACATAAAATAAAAATATATAAATATGGGAGCAAGTGGAAATTTTATGCAACAACAAAAATATGTATAGGTAACAAAAATTAAAATTGTCAAAAACAAAAACAAAACAAAATATAAAATAATATCAAAAATGATTTACACAAACATATAAAACTCATTTTCTTTCATATATATATAAATATATTAGAATAAAAATATACCCGCGCTTTTAAAGCGCGGGTCAAAATCTAGTTCTCTTTTATTAGAGAAGACTAGATTTTGACCCGACCTAAAAGGGCGGGTATATTTTTTATTTTAAATTTTTCTAAAATTTTATTTTTATATTTATGTTTTTTATATAGTCATATTTTATTTAATTATGTATCACTAATATAAAAAATTTAGTTTTATTATTATATATGTACTCATTTTATTTATTTTCTTTTACCAAACATGAATAAGAAAAAAAAATGAAAATTTTAATTTATCCATACCAAAAAATTTGTAGAAACGTGTTTTTTCTAAAAATATATTTGTTTTCTTTTTAATAATTTTCTGTACATTATGGATTCCTAAAATATAGGAATAAAAGGAGAGGTTATAATATATTTAAATTTCATGATAAGTATAAATATTAAAGTAATGACAGTTAGTATATTTAAAAGTAGATCTAGTGGCAAAAAAGTAATATGCCAAGTAGTTATAAGGATAAAAAATAAAAGTAATCCTATTTTAATAATATTAATGTTAACTAAAATCTGGAAAAATATGTCATCAACCTATTAACCGTTATCGGTTAGTTTGTAAAAATTCAGAAAATTCTGTTGTATTTTAAAAATAAATTGAATTTTTCTTATATATTTAATTGTACATAACAATGAATAAACTTGATTTGTGATTTTTAAAATTTTATGAAACTTTTACCATACGACTCGAAAAAATAATGATATAGAAAACCAATTAATATATATATTATTTAATATATTAATTAATTTATATTTAATGTAAAAATTATTATATTGTGATATTTGTATTGTAATATTTTCTGAATAATCTTATTTATATATAAAAAGTTTGATGTTCGAGAGTTATTAGTAGAATATTTCTAAATTTTATAATTATTGATCAAAAGAATAAAATGTTATTTAAAAATGTCAATTTTATAATTTCTAATTATTTATAGATATTTTTGTAAATATGATACTATGTAGATTTGCTTGACTATTTAGAGAAAATATTTTTTTTGTCATACGTTTGATCCATTGCTTATAAACCCAAAAGGATTTACAAAATTGTTTTGAAGTAATTCATCACAACCACAATAAAACGAAGCCTTAATTTTTTTTTAACAACATAAAACGAAGCCTTAATTATCTAAGGTGAGAAAATAATAATTTATAATAAAATAACACGTTTTGAAATTAGGTTACAATGGTTGAGTGGTTGTCTTGTACCAAGTGACGTCATCACCGCCCAGCCACCACCATTGTAAGTTTCAAAATCTCTCTCTCGCCGCACAACAAATTTGACCATTGATTTTCAGAAACCACCATCACATTCATTACGAACAATTAAACTCATGGCAGTAAGTTAATTTATTAAGAATACGCCATCGATTATCATTAACAATTGGCCATATGAGAAACCAATCACATTCCTGATTCTCCATTAATCAATCGTCGAAAATGGTACTATGTTCCTGTTCTCCAACTATATATCTCAGTCATTTCTGAGAAATTATGTGTAAAAGTAAATTAGTGAATAGAACTTTGTTGTGAAGAAGAAACATAATTGTTGCTTTTAAAAAACGAAACTGTTAAAGAAATATAGAATATGGTTAGTGTTTAAATATAATTACATACAGTTTTTTTTTAAAGTAGGTCCAATGGCAAAATAAGTAATATCCCAAGTAATTGTAAGGATAAAAAATAAGAATGATTCAGTTTTAATAAATTAGATATATTGGAAACAGTAACATATTAAGGAACGCATTATATGGAAAGCAGAACGTTACTCCAATCTGAAAACGGTTGAATCAGAGGAAACTGTATGCGAACATGGTAACTTCATTCATATTCTGAAAACTGCCAGGGAAAAAAAGAAGTAATCGTTTCTTTTACGTTTGATCAAACATGATTGCTGTGAAAATCATCATCAATCAAGAGAGTGATTAGTTAATTAAGTGACGAAAGATCCACATCGACTTTTGTATTACGCAAAAAAATGGGCAACAGTATAGGAACCGACATCGGTGGTTTTATTGGTAACGTATTCACAGCACCGTTCAAAGCCACACTTGGAAGATCTTGTCTGTAAGACTTTATCTTTTTTCGTTTAAATGTTGTCTGAATTTAGACCAAAGTGTTCTGACTCTGTTGATGATCTTTTTTTTTCATTTATTATTACAAATTTACAGAAACGTATGCTCAGGGCCATGGGATCTTTCATGTTTCATAGAACATTTCTGTCTTCCTGATATTGCCAAGCTCGTCCTCATCTCAGGCCTCTGTGTCATAAGTAACACCTTTCTCCTTCTTCTATATATTCTTAGTAACTACTATGTATATTGCGGCTAAACCCAATGAAACATTAGTTTTGGCCTCCATATTTTTGAAAAACTATTATATATGTGTTGTATTATACCCTCGAATTGTAGAAATCAAATTTTAGTTAAGATTTATTTTAAAATGTATATGACTTCCTAAATCTCAGTCATTCGATTTTCCGTTTATGGATGAAGCTATGTTTGTTTTTGTTGCAGTTTTGATGTTCATCACCCTCTTGTTCAAGCTTGGGATCTGCCAATGTGTTTGTAAAAGCATATGTAAAATGTCTTGTGCCGCTTCTGCAATGTACTGGTTCGCCATTGGAGAGATGATTCGTTGCTTGTGGCATAGTTTGACGAACACTAAACGTGTCTACCGTAGAAAACGTCTCCATGACATAGAAGCCGCGAGTTATGATTATCCAAGCGATGACGTCGAACCAAGTTCACCGGACAGCACTAGGCCGAAGCAGAGAAGAAGAAGAAGAAGAGGAAGCAAACACAACCATAACCGTGGCAGCAACCGTCGCCTCGTAAGGGTAAAGAGTAGACAAATGTCTATACGAGTGGGAGGCAAATCAAGAAGAGTGAGAAGTGGTAGAAAGATGAAATCTAGTAGAGTGAGAGTTAAGAAGAAGATTCACAAAGTCAATGATGTGGTCGATTAAATGAAGTGTCTCTTAGCGTCACTAAACTCAAACATTAACTTGTCATTTATTCAAAGATGAAATGAACACACAAAACCATTACTCCAAGAAAAAGGAGACTATAAAGTATTATTGGCTTACCAACTACAATGGGTGATGCTATAGCTAGAGCTCCTTGTACTCCGGCTACAGGAAGTTAGTTTTACTAGTCACCAACAACCAGAGGTGATCATGAACACAGCCAAATGAAGCATTGTACTAGAGTTTATAATATTTTTTTAAAAATTTAACATAGAAAAAAATCTCCAAATTTATAAAAAAAAATTTCATAAAACCTTTTATAAATTACTTAGGGCTTCCAACATCTCATGGACACCCCTGCCAACAACAATCCAATAAGAGAGTTAGAAAGAAAAACTATACTCACTATTATGCCAGGCCTCTCAATAAACTGTCGTCTAACTTCGTTAACAAGTTCGACCAACTGCTGCGCATGCCCAAGCACTAAATAGGAAAATAAGCATTGAATCCAGTAAGCCACCTACGAAGACTTTTGGGATAGCAATATCAACCTGTTTTTTTATCCGAGGATGAGCAATGAGAAGCTGTGAGGATACAACAAAGGTGTGTATAACGTTTTACCTCTTTGAAAGAAACACTAGCAAATTCTACAACCTCGTTCCACTAAAAAGAAAGTAGGATGAAAATGCAACAAATTTAACATTTACATCCCAATATGGACCAGGATTCGAATTCCGTTGGTCACTAGAATTAAAATTTAACATTTGGGCTCCCTCAACATCCGGTGACTGGAACATATTTCGACTGATAACATAGGCCATTACACACTCACTGATAGTCTGGAGCCACCTCAGTGAATGCCAAGATACACCTGATTATTCAAAAAAAAAAAATTAAGAGACAGATCCTTAACTGTTACTAAATACCTCCACCTTAAGCACCACCAATAATCATGGTCTTAGTGGGTCAAAAGTAAATTTACGACACAATCATATCCATTGAGACGCCGCCACAATCCATCTTCTCGCTAGCGATGGGCCTAGCCCAAACTATATTTGTAAATCCGGCCCATTTAGAGAAATCATCTGCAAAATAAGAACCACCACTAACTAACGTTATCATACTCCCTCACCGGTCCGATCACGACGGAGGTCACTCCTCATCGTCATTCTCCGGCTAACTTAGAAGTTATTCCGGAGAGCTCATCCATCACTAGTCATCATCTATCTGAGAATTTTATAGCAGAGGAGGATGTTGATGACACTAGCGGCGGCTAACGCCGTCTCGTTTAACTCAAAGCTTATCTTGTATCGAATTCGTTGCTCGGATTCTAACCCTAAGCGAGGGTTTGGCTCTAAGAAGGTGTAGCTTATGTAAAGTCTTCGCCTTTTGCCTTTTGATGTTTCATTTTGTATTTATTGACTCAAAATGTAAAATGGCATACACAGGAAGGGAAAGATCCATCATTACAGCAAAGGTATATATTGTTACACCTTTTGTTTAGTTTTATGTTCTGTTTTATTTCATGTCGGCTTCATTTGCTTGCTGCAGGAAATCATCTTCGAAACAGTCTGTTTCTGCGCCCAGAAGTAAGTATATGTAGTTAACATATGTTGCAGCTACTTCACTAATAACTTCATTCTGCGTTTATCTGAACAAATCCGACACCTTAATGATTATTTGTGGCTGTCCTTTAGTTTCGCTGAACGCATTACTGCATTTTCTTGCAGAGGCACCTGGTTTGAATTCTCAGTTTGAAGGAAAATCTGGTCGATCTTTCGATGTAGACTTTGAGGAACGTCTGGAAACCATTAGAAGGTGTGTATCTATCTATGTCTTATGATTATAGCATAGGCTTTCGAGTTTTATAGATGGCAGGCAGCTTACGCGAGAAAAGAACCTGAAACCACTTGATTTTCCTATGAAAATTTTATTCTTTTTTTGTTCATCACATGACTTGCTTACCACTTCCATCACTCCCTATACATTATCAACATCAGTGTCCTCCCACTAGTATGTAATCTCTTTCTTTGACCTCTGCCGTTTTGATGAACCAGGTCAGCTCTTGAGAAGAGAAAAACTGAAGTAGTTAAAGAGTTCGGGCCAATAGACTATGATGCACCAGTCCAGAATGATCAGAAAACTATTGGTCTTGGTACCAAGGTCCACACAAATATATATATCTTCCTAGTGTGCTGTTGTCTTTTGCCTGAAACCGCTTGAGGCCTTATATACAAATCTTGTTGCCATGACAGGTTGGAGTTGGCATAGCTGTTGTTGTCTTTGGTTTAGTTTTTGCTCTTGGAGACTTTCTTCCCACAGGAAGGTGTGTTAACTTTTAGAGGCTTTCTGTTCCTATGACTACTAAGATATGCTGATGTGATCATCTTCTTAGTTTACACTGTTTGTTATTTGTCTACAATCTACTCCAGTGAGTGTGTGTGTGTGTAATGGCAACACTGTATGTTTTTGAGGATCAGTTAGCTTAGTATCCGTGATTCACCAAGACATGTTTTCAGACGTCTTAGTGGGTCTCAATTCTAACAATGTTGGTTTTCACTTTTCAGTGATATTCCAACCGAGAAGACCTCTGTGGTTAAAAACAAAATTTCAGAAGAGGAGAAAGCCACGCTTCAGGTAGTATAAGATGTTGCTGCCTTTTATTCAAGAATTTTTGGTTCATTTACTTTGGTAAATTAAATGAAGCAAGTGATGCCGTGAACATCTTGAAACTTTTTTACTATTGGCAGCAAAGGCTCAAAGAGTTTGAAACAACTCTCGGTGTCACTCCTAAGGATCAAACTGCTCTAGAGGTGAGGGCATAATATAGTAAAAAGAACTCTAACTAGTACTCTGGTCGCTAATGATGAAGAAACTTATGAGTTGCTTTTGTTTTAAGTTCTCATTTTTCATTTTGTACACCTCGATTCTCGAATGAGTCTAATCTCCACCTGTCTTGGATTGCATGAAATTTATTCTGTTGTTCACGTTAACTTATTTGCTAAAGTTGCTAACAGTAAACTGAAAACTAGACATGGCTTCCTCTTCTGAACTAGTATTTATAACGGTACAAATTTATTAAAATTGGATGGTTGTGCAGGGCGCAGCTGTGACACTGACTAATCTGGGAGAGTATTCACGGGCTGCGACGCTTCTTGAGAAATTGGCTAAGGTTTGTTTCCAATGCTGTTATTGTATCTTATGTTTGTTGCGTAAGAACATGCTGATATGAGACTTAGCTAATAGTTTGTGGGATTCTTGCTCTGTAGGAGCGACCAACTGACCCTGATGTCTTTCGGTTGCTTGGAGAAGTAAATTTTGAACTTAAGAACTATGAAGGCAGTATCGCTGCATACAGAATTTCTGAAAAGGTAAGCATTCTCAATATTCGTGTGTTGTGCCAGATTACTTTTTTTTTTTAATTTTTCTACTTGCACTGAAATAATAGTATTTCACTAGTAGTTCAAGTGGGGACATAAGATATGAACTTCTATAGATTCTATTACCATGATTTCCTTAACTGTAATGTTCTAGCTTTTTGATCTATGTACCCTAGGTTTCTAAAGGCATTGATCTTGAAGTCACAAGAGGCTTCATGAACGCGTATTTAGCTGCTAAGAAACCAGACGAGGTAAATATGTTTCAACCAGATCCATTTTACTTTTCGTCTCAGGAACCTAATAGTAAGTAGTCTTAACTTCTCAGTTGATCCATTTCATGATTCTCAGGCTGTCAAATTTCTTCTGGCTACTCGCGAACGACTAAACACAAGGGAAACAAGCACAGCAGACAGTGTTACCGCTGAAACTGAACCAGATCTAGACCCAATTCAGGCAAGTTGTTTTAGTGGTAATGGACTCCTTAGCATGTAGGTCTAGTCATGACCATACCAGTCAAACCAACTCCTCTGGAACCATTCTTGATGATATAGACATTCCGGAGTATTCTATGAGGCTTATCTGTTTTGTGTGTTACTTCGGAAGAAACATGTTACCATAATCATAATGATCAATACTTGGTTAGTTTTGTGACTTCTACTTAGTTTAAACGTTGGGGCAATGTTTGCTCAGGTTGAGTTGCTTCTTGGAAAAGCTTACTCAGACTGGGGACATATCAGCGACGCTATAGCTGTTTATGACCGGCTTATCTCTGATCATCCTGAAGACTTCCGAGGTTATTTGGCTAAGGTAATTTTCTCGTCCTGCCTGAATACGTCACGCAATGCAAATGACCATAAACTCCATGTGAACTGGTGTCGTAGGGAATTATATTGAAAGAAAATGGAAGCAGAGGAGATGCAGAGAGAATGTTCATCCAGGTCAGTTATATGAAGACATTTTTTCGGTCCAATACAAGTCCAAATGGTTACAAAAGTATATGACACAAAACTGTTAATGTGTAGGCACGGTTTTTCGCACCAGACAAAGCCAAGGCCTTTGTGGATAGATACTCCAAACTGTGATCGGTAGCTGATTTTGTATATATTTACGCACATGGTTTTGTCCTTTTTGCAACCTAACTTTACAGCCGAAGTTGTAACAAGAGAACAATACTACAAGGTGATTCATATTAATTCTGTGAAACTTACCTCGAGAAAGGTGGGTGAATAAGACTGTATACCACAAATATTCTCAACGTGAAGCTACAGAAGTGAGAATTACATGAACTGTCATCTTAATAAAAACAAGGAACCAGAAGAGCTACACCAAATATGAAGACATTATGTTCCAACTGATCTTCATACACGTAGCTGTTTGAAGACAGGTAATTAATACAAGGCAGAGATGAAAAAAAAATACAAAATGATTGGTATGATAATGTGAGCAAATAAAAAGTATTCCCAATAGGTAGGTTTCAGTACACTTTGGACATAACAATAACTTATTGAATTGAGTGAGGTACAACAAATCACATACATGACTCACTTTGGCTGTACCTTATTACCATCCGAAAGTAAAAGAACGAAACAAACAAACATATTACACAGTACAGCCGGAGAATCATATGATGTTCAGAGAGCTAAAACTCGACCCGATCGAACAAACCGGATAAATAAATACCGACCACTATGATAGTTGTTGGTTCAAAACACACACAAGAGAACATATGTGATACTCTTTCTCCAAACAACCCAGCTCGGAGGGCTGTTTTAGACTTATGGAGACTCTCTGATGGCTTACCGAGTTTCATCCTCCAAGGCACGGAATCCAGCAGTGAGATCCTCGTACAGTTTCTTGAATTTACCCACAAGCACAGCCTCCCCTTCTGCTGGATCTTCGAACTTCTGTGACCTGTTGTTTCCATATAGATTCACAACTTCAGTTCCAGACACACTTCACTAGAGAAGCTATATAATGATTGATTCATGGAGACGTTGAGAGGGAGATTTAAATGAAAACGTAGTTTGCTTACACAAGACGGTAGAAAAGATCTCCCAAGCGATGCTTGATGAGAGTGTAAGTAATCTTTTGACCGTCCATTCCAGCTGCTCTTTCAACCGCCTGTTGTATCACCCCACCAACATTTCAGACCGAGTGTTATCGTGTAGCCGAACACTTACTTTGACAAACTAATTTACCAAAACGCATCTTATTACCTGATTGGCTAGGTTGTAGAAATGGATAATGTTACGCATCATCCACACAGACTTGTAGAATGGGCAGAATTTGTCATACCTGTCAAGCATTCATCCAAAACATTCAAGAGTAAATATCCCGTTGAAAGAGAAGTAAAGCAAAACGAAGGCCGACAACAAATCTTACGGCGTGAAAGCGTTTTGAGCAAGGTAGTCTTCTCTCAATAGCTTAGCTGTTTCCAAGGTGATTTTGTCACCTTCCGCTAGCGCATCTTTTCCCACAAGCTGCACAACAAAGTGTAATGCACAGGTCAAATAAGTTCCTTCAGAATACAAATTATCCGCTAAGAGTGATTTTCTTCTATAGCTCGAGTCACGTGTGCCAAGATTATCACTAAGAGACCAGAATTCACTAGTCACAACATTGGGTAGTTTACAAGATTAAGACAATAGGTGACGTACCTGGACAATTTCATTAAGATCATCTTCCCTCTGCAACACCTCTCTGGCCTTTGTCCTGATGTTGATGAAATCTGGATCGAACTTCTCATAGAAAGATTCCAATGCCTGAGAAAGCCAAGCATCTTTTTATATATACAAGATCTTCGAGATAGTACACCACGACAAGTTTGAAGAAGACTGGGAATATTTAAGCATACCGTTGAATACTTCGAGTAGGAAATCAGCCAGTTAACAGAAGGAAAATGCTTCCTCTGGGCAAGCTTTTTGTCCAAACCCCAGAAGACCTGCAGATTAAAAAACAACAAAAATGTTATCACTACAAAATACAGAAAAGTATGCTAATATATACAAATTTAACACCATCTGGTTCATCTGGCGTAGCATATCTAATTATCGACGTGCACAATGGAAGATAGGGAAACAGAACTAGATAATCACCTGCACAATACTAAGGGTTGCAGAAGTCACAGGATCTGAAAAGTCTCCACCAGGAGGTGAAACAGCGCCAACAATTGTGACACTTCCATCACGCTCTGGTCCACCGAGACATTTTACTTTACCAGCACGTTCATAGAAAGATGCTAAACGTGCTGCAAGATAGGCAGGATATCCACTGTCGGCAGGCATTTCAGCCTAGAAAACAAAGCAAAATAGGTGTCAAGAAACTGAGAAAAGGAGTAGCAGGACAACACGAAAACGGAAATACCACCCAGAAAGAGTGAGGAGCAAGTGAATTACCAGCCGCCCTGAAATTTCTCTCAATGCTTCTGCCCAACGGGAAGTTGAGTCTGCCATCATACTAACATTGTAGCCCATATCTCTAAAATATTCAGCAATAGTGATTCCTGGAGTTCACAGCACAAAAATGAGGGTCGTAATAGAAAGCGTTTGTCACTAAAAGATGGCAACCGGGCTTCTTCAAAAACTGTTAAGGCCTACAAGCCTGAAAATTACCTGTGTAAATTGAGGCTTCACGAGCAGCCACAGGCATGTTAGAGGTGTTGGCAACCAGTGTAGTACGTTTCATGACAGATTCCTCACGACCATCAGGCAACGTCATTGTCAATTGTGGGAAGTCCATAAGAACCTAATTTATGACAGATTCCTCACGACCATCAGACCAAATTTCAATTCCTGATGTGTGTGACCAATATGCATATTCAGAATGAGAAGAGGTATACCTCAGCCATTTCATTTCCTCTCTCTCCACAACCAACGTAGACAACAGCATCGGAGTTGGAGTACTATGTATATAAGAACAATTTAGCTCCGGAAACTCTATATCCAGTAATAAAGTGGAACAAAACCCAAGTGTCACAGCCTACCTTGGAAAGTGCCTGACTGATAACAGTTTTCCCACAGCCAAAAGCACCAGGAATGGCACAGGTTCCACCAAGAACAGAGGGGAAAAGGGCATCAAGGACACGCTGGGAACAGGGAGAGAAAGCTATCAGCAACACACGTCTTGGAATGACTATGACCACTATATTAAATTAATAGAGTAATCACCTGCCCCGTCAGCAGAGGAGTATCAGCAGCAAGTTTGGATGCAACTGGTCTAGGCGTACGTACAGGCCAGCTCTGAAATATTACCAACCAAAACAAATTTTATAAAGTGAACCGAATAGCTAAACGTTTGCCTTGCAAACTCAAACCTGAAGCATGGTGTACGATTTCTTAACCCCCTGAAATTCAAGCTCTAGCACTGTATCCTGTCATATGAAAAACACCGTTGAACAACCGTGAGCAAAAAGTAACTCTTTTTTGTCAACAGGAAGTGGTTACCAATAGATCAAGTCAACCATTGAAGAAAAAGAAAGAATTTTCGAATGTGTTTAATTTTATCTTTTGAGAGAAAGCAAAACTCAAACCTTAAGGGAATATTGACCAGCTGGAGCAATGTAAGTGATCTTTCCCATGGCATCGGGAGGAAGGGCAACACGATGAGTCATCAAAGTGTTCTCAAAGACGGTCTGCATTCCAAAGTTATGGTTGATTATCAGGAAAAAACTATTCCCAGGGTAACAATGTGAGAGATATTCCCTTCCCATGATTAGAATAAGAAAAACTTACAGCATACAAGTCACCACCAGTTATTGTGTCTCCCTCGACTGTAACCAAGTCAATTCAGTTGATATCAAGAAAAAGACCATATGAACACTATCATAGAGAGATATATTGCTTAAAAAGTATACCAAAATCATTGGGCTGGAACTCCCAAGGACAATCTTTGTCAAGAGCTGGAACAGACACACCACGAGGGATGTACACATCACCAGATCTTTTTGCAATAGTCTTCAAAGGCCTCTGTGATATTTACAAAAATGAAACCAAAGAATCGTGAGAACCTGTAATGTTAAAACGAAATATACAAGTTTTAAAGTTTCATGTCTGGCAAGTTTCAAAATCCAACTGAACCTGAATTCCATCGAAGATGTTTCCCAATATTCCTGGTCCAAGCTCCACAGAAAGAGGCTGAAGATTCAGGACAAAATCTATGTTAGCTGCAGACAAACAACTCCAAAGAAACAAAAAACAAGAACAAGATAAAGAACACACGAACCTTGTGTGTACGAAGAACAGGATCATTAACAGTCAACCCAGCTGTTTCCTCGTAAACTGAAGTTGCCAAATATCAGTTAAATGAATCATTATATAGAACGCAAGATCCAAGTATAGTATTGAGCAGTGAAGTAAATTACAGTAAGAACAAACCTTGGATGGTGGCGGAATCTCCTTCAAGACGGATGATTTCTCCAATCAGATTATCATGACCAACACGCACTAACTCATACATAGCAGCACCAGCCATACCATCAGCAACAACGACGGGACCTGAAACCTGCATCGCAAAAACTCTTGTATATCTCACTAATCTCATCACGAAACAAAATGTCAAACCACTAAGAACTATCAGATCAGATCAGAATGCTAAACAAAGACGCAATCAACACTCAACAGATTCAAGGTCTACTTATCAGATCGACTTAACATCTATACATCGTTCAGAAAGAAACCAAAATGATATCAGATCGATGAAACGGGAT
This sequence comes from Moricandia arvensis, assembly GCA_905132765.1. Taxonomy (NCBI): domain Eukaryota; kingdom Viridiplantae; phylum Streptophyta; class Magnoliopsida; order Brassicales; family Brassicaceae; genus Moricandia; species Moricandia arvensis. The sequence goes on along the minus strand of CAJHQP010002864.1, from coordinate 59,115 downwards.
CATACCTTGCGAACGTAACCATACTCGCTCTCCTTCTCATCATCCTCGAAGGTCGTGAGCTTTCCTCCGTAAAACGCAGGCATTCTCGTAGCAATCAGAGATTCAAATCCGATCAATTCACCTCCTACAAAACGCTGAGATCCGATCAAATACACCGATCAGTAATGGCCGGTCAAAACCTCTAATCAAGATAAGCGATCGAGAGAGAGAGATGGAGATACTAACCAGGAAGAGTGGTCACAAGAAGAGAGAGAGGAAGCACGTATTGATATGGAAGGAGTTGTAGAAGATGATCTGGTTTGACAAAATCATGTAGTGATCCTCTACATGACGGTGCACCTTACACTTGTGGATTCGTCGTTGTGCACAGTTGCCACGTAGTAGATTTTTTTTTTTTTAAACGGGGTTCGTTAATAATGTTTTCCGTGGATACGGCTCTGTGATTAATTGTCACGTGGCAGATTATTTATGGGCTTTTTAACATTAATGTAAGGCCCAATAAGTGCGGGTCCGTAAATGATGATGTTTCCGTGTTTCTTCCCTTCTGTATTTCGTTAAGACACATGCTTGAGAATCTCTTGTCTGAATCAAGCCAGAAAAAAAATCAGTTTATTTTCCGGGGAAAAAAGAACAATCTCTCTAGGAAAAATCTGGAAGTGAATAAAATTTTGGGGGAGAGAGAGATGGGAGAAGTAGGGAAAGCGATGGGGTTGCTGATAAGCGGGACGCTAGTGTATTACCACTGCGCATACCGCAACGCGACTATTCTCTCTCTATTCGCCGATGTACTCATCGTTCTCTTATGCTCACTCGCCATCCTCGGTCTCCTTTTCCGCCAACTCAATGTCTCGTAAGTTTACCCTCTCACCAAAAGGTCTCGACTTTATAATGAACACTGGTATAGGCAATTAGGTATCTTCCTTGTTTTGATTTGCTTTCGATGGGTTTGTGATGGTTGTCTGTGATTTGATGCATTAGTCGTAGTTCTAGCGATGCCATGATGATCTTGTGTACTCAAAAGTTCTTTTGGTTCTTTCAACCACGTGATTTTTGCTTATTTTTCTCAAAGGGTTCCAGTAGATCCACTAGAGTGGCAAATATCACAGGACACAGCAAGTACCATCGTTGCTCGGTTAGCTAATACCGTTGGAGCAGCAGAGGCCGTTCTGAGGGTTGCAGCAACTGGACACGACAAGAGACTTTTTGTCAAGGCAAGTGTGTTCTTAGTTTACCAGTTCACAATATGTTAGATGATTCATGCGTGCATCTAAATGCATTGGCATCAGTATCTGTCTTTACCCATTTACCATTGTTTAAGTTAGTCATTGTGTTTTAACATGTTCATGTGATGCGTTTTATTTTAGGTCGTGATCTGCCTTTACTTCTTATCAGCTCTAGGACGACTCATATCAGGTGTAACCGTTGCTTATGCAGGTAAAAGCATTCACGTTTTGCTTGTACAAAATGTCACTTTAATTTAGAAGAGCATGTTGGTACTTGATGATATTACATACCAACATGCCCTATTTAACAGGAAGTGGCCATGTTCTTTTGTTTGAACTCTTGTGTTAGTTAGACTGTAGATGCAATTGACTGGTAAACGAAAAAAATAGACACAAAATCTGTCTGAAGGAAATAGTAGTAGAAGAAGTTTAGACACATTGTTGCATTCAGTGGATAAACACTACTTGCTTGCTTGTGTCAAATATTGCAAAGTGATTTCTGACCAGTTTTTCTACCTTGAAACAGGACTATGCATGTTCTGTCTCTCCATGCTATGTCAGAGTTCTCAACCTCTTGGAAGCTGCGTACTGAAGCTAGCAAACGGCGAGGTTTTAGAACAAGAAGCACATTCTGATACATAATGTGTGTAGCTTTTGTTTTCTTAGTTTTCTCCTTTCTCATCTTCACATGTTCATAGCCTCAAAAGGGGCGACCCCTTCTGTACACACCATTAGTAATATTGCCTGGTGAAAAAATGTAATGATATTGAACAGCTTCACGCCAGATCTTTTCAGATCTTGAGACTGTAAATTTGTTGTGCTTTTACGTTAGTTTTGGGATTACACTGCATCAAATAAAACAGTATGCAATAAGTGCTGTCGATGGGAGTGAACCTGCGAGCTGATGCGCATCTATACATACATACTCACGATTCAACAAACTGTTATGACACATAAGGATTATTACATTAATGACAGCCGGCTCAGCTACAAAGCCTTTTCTTATTGGATTTTAACTTGATAGACATATCTCTCACTGTTTCACTTCGGCTTCGTTAATATTTTTTCATGAAATCTGAAGTGTGTTCTTGGTTGGTGGCTTTTGGCACTCTGGAGATGATGATTCCTTTTGGTTTGTGGTTTTATGGTAATGATATATGGAGTAGGATGGTGATTATGATGGATGTGGATACTTTTCTATGACTTAGTTTTGTGGTTATGGTTTGTAATTGTAAAGCTATTCTTCTTTCTCCGACCGAACTTATGTCCTATGATACAATGACCTTATCTATTTCGTTTCTAATGCAATGAGCTAATTGCAGAATGTTTGGAGTGTTTGTCATCATCTCATGAATACTTAAAGGAATCTACAGAGCTTAGACAAAAGTAGAGAAGGAGATCTTTTGATTCAACCAAACTTGACGAGTTTCAAGTACAGGTAAATGAGTCTTGACCCTAGTAATGATACAATGATTCAGAGAGATTACAACTTTTATCATTATGAGAAGGGAGATCCAGCAAAAGATAAGCTTTTTATAACTTTGATGTTGATAGATTTCACCCAATGTAATGTTATTTTGGATGAATGAGATCTTTTCACTCTCCAATCCATCATGCACCGCTTGCATAAAGACGAGTCCATTCCTTAGCTGCGCAGATACCAACACAGGGTTAGTAACGAGTTAAGTTCAGAGTTCCTGGTTTCAAATCACATTACCTGTCTCCACAGCTTCTGCCTCATTACTCTTCCAATGCTTAGCAATGTTCTCAGACAACGGATCATCAGGGTTTGGTGCACTCAGAAGAGCTTGAATACTTTTTTCAGGACAACACATCAATAGAATAAGAAACCTATGGTTTGTGGCAGGAGGGGAGAATCTAATGTAATCAACTCATTCGTACCTTAGGAGCACTGTTCGTATTTGAAGAGCAGGGCTCCATTTGTCTTTCAGAATATCAAGACAGATTCTTCCAAGCTGTGCATGCAAATAAACAAGTTTAAGAACATGTATAATGTTTCGTGAATGGTAAAGGGAAAACAGAGGAAGGAGTTAGGATCAGACCTTATCAATGTTAGGATGGTATATCTTGGTGAGAAACCTAACCTGTTCCAAATCAAATCATCAAAAGAGACCACAAGTACTGAAGTATAGAAAAATGAAACTCTCTACACAAACAATTTTCATTAATAATCTAATGTTAAAGAACTGAATATACCTATATGAAAAGATAAACAATGACAAGAAATGCAACATTACATTCCCGATCTGTCATAATCCAACCAGATCATTTGGTGCATTACATATATTCCAACAGGCAGATTTACTTACTAGACAGAGCCTTAGGACTAGCCCTACTTAAATTCAACTCACCATCAGAATGCATAACTTCATCACATTTTTTCTCAAAAAAAAATCAAAACTTAGAAACTCCAATCCAAGAAACTTTACCTTGGGAGCAGCCATAGGGTATTCTTCAGGTAAAAAGAGCTCCAACTTAAAAACTCCTCCTATAAAATACAATGAAGTATATGATTAGCATGATGAGTCCACTTAATTCAAAGGAGAGAACCCAAAAAAAGAATGAAAATTTAACTGAGCTCTCTATTACGCAGCAGCACAATGAAAAGAATCAAATTCAAAATGTGAGATAATAAAACTCAAGTACAGTTAGCTCATATTCTCTACCCTGACATTTCCCAGCTATCTTAAACCCCAACAATCTACAAGATTAGCAACCATGGCTCGAGATAAACATGATGTAACCTCAAAGCAAGAAGACTATGCATTGAGGAAGTAGTTAAAAGCTCTTTCCACAATCACATTCATTACCTTCATAAGGTGATTGTGAAGGACCAAGAACCATAACGTTGAAGTACCTCATGTTATCCTCAGACGGAGATGCACTTATACCCGGAGCTGCAACAATCAAAACGATGAACCTCCGTTTAAATAAAAAATCACACTTTTAACTTACCCTTTACATCAAAATTCAAACTTTTCATGGAAGATCGCGTTTACCCGGTTCAGTAAGCAGACGTTGAGTTTCCTATCAGATGGCAATTGAAAGTAAGAGTTAGAGAGATTCGTCTAATGAGATCAGAAACGAGATTGGGAAACGAACCTTGATGATTCTTCTGGGTAGATTACTGTTCGCCATTATCTCGGCGCTGGTGAATTCGATCGATCAGAGTTAGGGTTTTGTGTGAGAGAGAGGATCATCAAGATCACTTCGATTCTGACGTGCTATGAGTTCTCTAACTATAGTTTATTGCATATTTACCCGAAAGTTTGGTTTATTATGGATATATCCTATACAAAAAAACTTGTTATACTTGTATCCTATGATACGTTCTACCCAATATTCTAAAAATCGCCAGGTGAAAATTAGATATTTTATAGAATATTATTGTTTGTGTGGATAACTAAGACGATTTTTTCAAAAAATTGTATTGCTTATATCTAATTTACTGATTAGACAGGTGCCTAACACTGACTAAAACAATCTTTAGAATAATGGTTTTACCCTACGGCCATTTACTTTATGTTTATTATATTATTTAATTCAAAAGTTCTGTTTCTTACGAAATTATCTCAATAGTTTCGTCTACTACTGATATGCCCTGGAAATACCTCTTGTTTCAATAAGATCGACTTTTCCTAGAAGTTTGATTTTATTACAAATACTGCCATATATTTTAGTATCATTGATTGCTTATGCCCACATGTTATTATTTATTTTTATGATCACGTATATTCTCGCACTAGAATCAGACTCGAAAGCGTACGCATAGAGCCATAGAGGTTGGAACCTAAAAGTAACAGACCTTCTTTGATAAGCAACAAAGAATGCAGTCCATTAGATATAAGGCTCATGTGTACGATGGCCCTGGCCTGTTATAACTAGGCTGAACAAATGAATAAGTCTTTACTATTTCTTTTGACGATAATTTTTAAAATATGCTAAATACTAGTTGGCACATGGACCACAAAAAGTTGAGCCGTCGAGTAAGACCTGTCTTAAAGGGGGCCCACACACCTGACAAGCCGCCGGGTATTGGGACACACATGATGAGCCAGCCGATCTGGATCATACCACCTTCAACTTTCTTTATATAAACAAGTGGCAGATTAGTTAATCTTTTCTAATTTTTGGTGCATTATATTTAAAAAAGCAAGAGTTTTCTTTTTTGAAACACAAAAAAGCAAGAGTTTATATTACAATAAGCTCTAAGAACACCTTTATCCCTCCAAGGTTTCTTATTAGGAGGGGGGCCACGTTTTTTTTTTTAAAACCAATCTCTTAGAGCAAGTCCAATGGTTAGAACCCATAATTTAATAGTTAATAATGGGTTCTAATGAATAATTTAATAGTTAATTTTGTAGTTTGAGAAGTTTAGAACCTTTGTTAGTGTAATTAATTTTTTCATGGTCCAATGGGAGAACCTCTTTGAGGTTCTTAAATTTTTTTATTTTTGTATTTTCTCTACAAGTTTAATGAAATGTATTACAAAACGTCAAGTATGTCTTAGTCCGGTGGTTTCTCTTCCTTGTCTCACAGACTTGGTCACGGGTTCGAATAGCAATGAAGCGAAACTTTTCATTTTTGGACACATTTCGCCTTAATGAATGAAAATTACCAAAATGCCCTCATCTTCTACATCAGGTCTGTCGAACAGAATCCCTAATTTTCAATTCTCACATTTTTTTTTTCACGATATTTCAGATTCTATACTTGTTTTCTTATGTGTTTTACCCAGATATGAAAGATTTACTACCTAATACATGATTTTACAGTTAAAATTAAGAATAAAGTGACAATTTTTGAACAAGAGAATAGGGTAAGGAATAGCCAATACAAAACAGATACGTATGGGGTTTTAACTGATTCTTAAAGCTCCCTGTTTGACACCGGTTCTCTTGTTTTATTGTATTTTTGATTTATTTTTTTTCTGGTTTTTCTTAGAACCCCTCTTCTACAACCTCCGTTGGAGGTGGTCTTATGTATACCAAATAAGAAATGTATATTGGGGGTTTCTTGCACTATTCGCGGGCCCTACTGACACGTGGCGGCCCGCGATTGATGCACTTTTTAATTTTTTTTTTAAGACAGAAAGTAAAAAAAAAATTAAGAAACCCATTAGGTATTTGGGATAAAGATGCCCTAAGAGCATGATTAACCGTAAGAGCTTCTAAGAGGCTCTTACCTTTTTTTTCTTCTTTTTTCTAATTTTTTAGAAAAAAAAGATAAACCAATCACGGACCGCCACATATCAGTGAGATCCGTAAACAGTGTAAGAATTTCTCAAGAAGCAGCTCTTGCATAAGAAAAATAAGAGGTGAGCTTTTAAAAAATGTTGGCCCCACCCTTAAAAACCCCTTAAAAGCTTGGGATAATCTTGGTCTAATGAAACTAACGATAAAACCATGATTAATAGAAGTTCTTAGGGATGTGGTTCTTAAAAGCAAATAAAAAATTGTTGCTTAACTTTTAAATAAAAAAACTAAGAACCGGTTCTTAAATAACTTCATCCCTAAGAACTCCCATTAATCATGCACGTGGAGGCTCTTAGCCAGGGTTCTTAGGGGTGGGGCCCGTTTTTTTTAAAACGCAGCTCTTAAAACTCTTCTGCAAGAGTCAGCTCTTGGGAAGTTCTTGTACTGTTTGCGGGTCCTACTGACACGTGGCGGCCTGTAATCGGTTCATCTTTTTTTTTTTAAAAACAGAAAAAGGAAAAAAAAAGTTAAGAGCCCCTAAAGGGTTTTTAGGGTTAAACATGGTCTTAGATCATGTTTATCCTCGATCTCTTTAAGTGAGATTCTTAACTTAATTTGATTTTTTTTTTTAATTTTTTTGGTTAAAAAACGGCTCTTAGAACATGATTAATGGGGAGTTCTTAAAAGGTTCGTAGTGGATGGGGCCCACTAAAACTTTAAAAACCACCTCTTAAAAAAACCTTTAAAAATCACTGATACGTGACGGCCCGTGATTGGTTTGTTTTTAATTTTTTATTTTTGAAAAAATTAAAAATATAATAATAAAGGTTTTTGGGTTAATCATGACCTAAAGAGCCAGCTCATGCTAAAAGACTTTCATTAAACATTCTATTACTATTAGTAATGGAGCAGCCCACGCACCACCCATGATTAGTTTTACAAAGACAAATAATTAGCAATGGCCATTATCTCGTCTTTTAAACACTTTCTACATATAATTTATGGAGAACTCTCTAAAGTTGCATGTATTTGAATTCCAAATTGTATTTATTTATATCCTGAGTCTATTATATATCAATCAAGTCCAAAGAGACGATAAAATCGACTACGGAGCATTATTATCTGTGGGTCATAATTAGAAAGTTCATTTATTACATTGTGTTCAATCAATACGCAGCTCTCATACCATTTCAAAATAATTTAACTAATGTTGAACGTAGTGCAAGAAAGAGGAAACTATTATTATAAAAACCAACAAAACTAGAATGATAAATATTTTTGAAAAAATATTGACTGGCTTTGTAAAAGAAAGCATGTCATATTTTTAGTTTTCACCGATACAAATTATTAACAAATATCCAAATTATTTACTGAAAAAACATGAATGTCTTTTTTGGTAAATGTTAAGACAGAATGTTTGAGGAAAAAAAGATAGAATGTCTATATGAAGTAAATAAATATTACTATTTGGGGAAAGTAAACATACTATAACCTAATTATAACTTACTAGCTTGCTAAGAACATCATTATTGGGGTTTCTCTAGTGGGTTTCTTAAGTTGTGGGACCCATGAATAGTGTAAGGATCGGTTACAAAAACTATAGATTAAGAACCGGTTTTTATGGGTTTCTTACACTGTTCACGGGTCCCACTGACACGTGGCGGCTCACGATTGGTTCACTTTAAAAAAAAAGTAAAAAAAAAAAAAAAAAAAAACAAGAAACATTAATGATGCTCTAAACACCTTAACTCGGATCTTGTTCAACTAAATCTCGCTCTCAATTATTGACTGGATTTGGCTGATCGTGCACGGGTTGGCATTGAGTGTTGAAATGGAATCTCTTTTAAATGTTCGAACCAAAACCATCAACACAAAAATATTCCATATAGCAAAACAAAGACAAAAAAAGTCGTCAAAAATACCTTAATAAACATTTAAAACTATTAAACACAAAGATCTACTTCCTTGGCTTCTATAAATAGTAAGCTCATTCTATATCCCAAAACACACAACAACAAAAATGAATTTCTCAATAACATCAGTTCTTTGCCTCACTCTCTCCATCTTCTTGATCGGAGCCCAAGCCAAAGTCCCCGTCGACGAGCAGTTTCGAGTGGTCAACGAAGGAGGCTACACCGACTACAGTCCCATCGAATACAACCCCGACGTACGTGGCTTCCAACCTTTCAACGACAACTTCCGTCTCTGTTTCTACAACACAACCCCAAACGCATACACTCTCGCCCTCAGGATCGGAAACAGAGCTCAAGAATCCACTCTCCGTTGGGTCTGGGAAGCTAACAGAGGCTCACCGGTCAAAGAAAACGCGACGTTGACTTTCGGTGAAGACGGAAACCTCGTCCTCGCCGAAGCAGATGGTCGCATGGTGTGGCAAACCAACACGGCTAACAAAGGTGCCGTGGGGATCAAGATCTTGGAGAATGGCAATATGGTGATATACGATAAAAACGGAAAGTTTATATGGCAGAGCTTTGATTCTCCGACAGATACTCTTCTTGTCGGACAATCACTTAAACTCAATGGTCGGAACAAGCTCGTAAGCAGACGATCTCCATCTGTCAACTCAAACGGACCGTACAGTCTTGTGATGGAAGCAAAGAAGCTAGTCTTGTACTACACGACAAACAAAACTCCGAAACCTATCGCTTATTACAGCTACGAGTTCTTCTCCAAGATCACTCAACTACAGTCCATGACGTTCCAGGTCGTGGAAGATTCCGACACCACGTGGGGTTTACACATGGAAGGCGTCAACTCTGGTTCTAAATTCAACGTCTCCACGTTCCTCTCCCGTCCAAAACACAACGCAACGTTGAGCTTCATTAGGTTAGAATCAGACGGAAACGTCAGAGTTTGGAGTTACAGCACGGCAGCGACCGCGACGGCTTGGGACGTGACCTACACGGCGTTTACTAACGACGATACCGACGGTAACGACGAGTGTAGGATCCCTGAGCACTGTTTGAACTTTGGTTTGTGTAAGAAAGGTCAGTGTAACGCTTGTCCTAGCGACAAAGGGCTACTTGGTTGGGACGAGACTTGTAAGACACCGAGACTCGCAAGTTGTGATCCCAAGACGTTTCATTATTTCAAGATCGAAGGAGCTGATAGTTTCATGACTAAGTATAACGGTGGCTCCTCGGCGACGGAGAAAGTGTGTGGGGATAAGTGTACGAGGGATTGTAAGTGTTTAGGGTTTTTCTACAACAGGAAGAGTTCGAGGTGTTGGTTGGGTTATGAACTCAAGACATTAACTAGAACCGGAGATTCTTCGCTTGTTGCTTATGTGAAGGCTCCTAATGCTAACAAGAAGTGAGTTCTTTAAGGTGTTTGAAAGTCATTTGAAACTATTGTGTTGTTTGTTTAATAAGGTCAACTTTGGTTTGTTTATCCTTTTATAAACTACATTGTAATAAAGTGAAGTGAATGAAGTTTGTGAAACAATTTGAGATATTATATGTATATTTGAAATGCTTTGTCAGTAACGCACGAGCCCACGTGCAAGCAAACACTATTTGGCATGATTTCCTTTAATAGGGATAAAATAAGGTTAACAATAGTAGTAATAAGTGAAGTTATAGTAGTACAAGTATTTTTGTAGCATTTAAACTGTAAACCTTTAGTCAAAAAAAAATAGTAGTACCCATGATTACCCATGAAACCATAATGAGGTTTCTTAGGGATTTAAAAAAAAAATAAAGAAAAAAAATTTAAAAAAGAACTAATCGCGGACCGCCACGTACGCGCACAGTGTAAGAAACTCTTAAGGATCGATCCTTAATTCATAACTTTTATAACCGATCCTTACACTGTTCACGCTTAAGAAACCCGTTAAGAAACCGCAATAATCATGCCCTAACACACGTGACTAAGATACGATTCTTCTGGGCTTAATTTAAAAAACGTTTCTTCTCTTAATTACTATTTAAAAAAAATTAATTATCTTAAGACATCCACCTAAAAATTCTGGTTAATCATGTTCTAAGTGAAGTTATATCTATTTTTACTAGAATATGTAACCACCGGGATAACTAGTTCCAGAAGTATACATAGGTGCAATATGTGGATTTTGACAAGGAATCATTTGTGTACATCGAGGTTATTAAACTTTGACCATGTTGGTTATGAATTTAGTCATTTAAATCTCTTGTGCTATGTTTTTGACGGTGTAAACAAGATGTATTTGTTGCATCTGAAGTATTTTAAACCTCTGTTTACTAGTAAAAGTCCAGCATTGTTGGGTCGGACGTAGCCTGGTCGAATGCGGACATCTTAGGCGTTATCAAGATTTACATCTTGAGAGTGTGTGGGTCGAAGGTTCCACGGTATAGTAGACCTTTTTCGTTTAGGAAAATTTACTTTTTCCAAATAAGTTTGTATTTCTATAAGAAAAAAAAATTAGTTTTTTAAACTGTTATAAATATAGGGATTTACACTCAAAATCACTTTTAAACTTATTAATAACACTATCACTATGAGTCACTTATTCCTACAAAGACACTTTTTTTAACTTTATCTCATTGTCAATTAGATTTGCTAGTCAAAACAGAACCACATTAAAGTCTATCTCGTTTTTATCTCTCATCTTTTTCTTTAAATTTTTTTTTTCAAAAAATAAAAATTAAATCGATATCATCTTTATCTCTCTCTTTTTTTTTATCTTCTTACCTCACGTCTTTTTTACCTCTCTTTCCTTTCTTCCTCCACACAAACCAATTACACAAGCTTTTTTATATAGGTATTACGCCTCTAAAATCATTTTTTCACCATTAAAGGTCCTCTCCTTGTTAGTAGTACGATGAGTAATCCATCGATATCATCGTCAGACTCCGACTCCCCTTTCCGCGTCATGACCTCGTCTCCCGCCGTCGCCGTCATGTTTCCATCACAAGCATCTATAGAGCATCAATGGCCAATTTTAACTTTTTGCATGTTCGGTCTTTTACTTTTTGTATAATTTCGTTTATGACTCCTAACTATTTAATACGCATATTTTTCTTTTAATTAACCTCTAACTTCTTGATTGTCCAATCCGACCCCTCAAAATTGCAGGAATGAATCCCTTATTTTTTGGTTATTTTCTTTTGCACCCCTAAACTTCCTAAATAAATAATTTTTCTTTGATTTTGCCTCAAACATACCAATTATTAATTTCTACCCATATATGTTAATCCAATTGAATATATAAATATATTCATATAAAAATACATCTGATGTACATGTGGATTGATGTAAAACTTAAATGATATGCATGTATATAGTTGTTAAAATCTTCAGATATTACATTGTTTAATATAAACTTAAATCATGAGATATTACTATGTTAATTGAAAATTGCGAATGTATTTAACAGATTTAAGATGGGTGGTTCATGTCACAAATTGCAAATACACTTTGTGATATTTTTGATGGATGGTTCGTGCAAAAGTACAAATTGAAGATTTTTGAAACTGAAAAATGGAACTTTCAAATGTACAATTAACTGATGTACATGTGGATGAAAAAATAATTGTGTATTATCATGTACATATATTTCTCGTCACTTATCAAAGACAACAACTATTTTTTTGATTCACTTTGGATGTACACGTGTACTGGATATATGGTGTACATAACTCAATTGTTCATAAAACAATAATCTTTCTACATAGAAGCATGTTTTCATTGGAAACAAGGTTTTACTGATTTTTTTCCATCTAAGTCAAACTTTCTAAACTTAGCTTTCGTAGCATCCTGCACATGTTAATCTTTCCACAAACTTCGACACATTGATCTATTTCAAAAAGCATGATTCCTTGTAAAAACATTGTTATTTTGTGTACAATCTGGCGGTGTACACAACTAAAATGGTGTACTTCATGTACTTGTGTACACATTACATGGTGTACACAACTAAAATGTATACCATGTGACATGTACACGTGTACATCGAAAATGCATGTATGTGTTTATTTATATATTCTTAACATTTGATTTTAGTTTATTTAAGTTAATTTGAAGATGCATTTAGATGTCATTAATGCATACATGTGTTTATTTACATTAACATGGATTGGAGTGTACAATTGATATATTTGAGATTTGCTAAATACTCATGATATATCATGATTTAGTAGTTTTTAGCATCACATGTTAGGTCATTAAGCCATTATAATAATTTTAGATTGCATTAAATGGTTAATATTACATTTTGATTATTTAATTACATAAAAAGGGGTCCAGTGACACAATAAAAAGTTTTGGTGTAAATTTGAAAGGTTAGTTTTTCACATTTAGAATTTTGGGGTCAAAACAAAAACTTGTTAATACAAAGGACCAGATGTAAGAAATTACTAAATTGACCATTAAATCTCTCCATCTCCGATACTCAGACATGTCCGTCTACAGTGAGGAGGATTACGTCGATTTGACCTTGTTCCGACATAGATAAGTGGCGGCGGATGATGACGAAATGTGGCGGCGAATGATAGAACAGTGGTATCAACAGAAGAGAAGCTTTGTTCATATTTTAAGATTTAAATTAATAGTGAATGAGATTAAATCAGTGAATTATAGAATAAATTTAACTTTTTTCTCGGGTTTACCACCCAACTAAGAAATACTTTAAAATTCAAGTACTCTAACCAAACTAATTAGAAGCTAATGCTGATTTACTATAATGTCCATTTAAGTTTGCTTTGACAGGGACATAAAAAATTTTAACCATCAAAAAGTATTTTGATAGTACAAAATACTCTTGAGTGTAATAAAAAGATGTAAAGTGGCGATATATATTAATCACTCTTATAAACATGGTTCAAATGATTGTAAAATTATTCCTTCACATAATAATATACAAACTCTAAATGGATAATTGCCTCGATACATTTTTACTCGTTTTTTTGAGTTAATTCACGTTTGTTCATAACGATATTATTGGCCATTCGAGCCGTCGTTGATCATATTCTCTCTCCTTCTATGATTTATTCATTTATTTATACTCTTTAAAAACTCATGAATCTATGTTGGGCTTGCTCTTAAAAAGGTTTTCCATCAACAAATTTTCATGTGAGTTTTTGAGAAACAAAAACAAAATAATGAAAAGAGAGAAAACAAAGTAGAGAGAAAACATAGTAGAATAGAGTTTTGGAGAATTTATAAATCCAGTAGAACTCCATATGACACTTAAGGGGTGTATTTAACTAGGATTTTGAGGTGATGTCTATTAAAATGATAAATCTATTGTTATTCAAATATGAAGTAAGAAAATAAATACTTTGAAGTTAAGTTATTAAATTTGTCATTTCATAAATCATTTTAAATTTACTTTTATCAAACAAAATTTAAATTAGAGATTTTAGAGTGATTTAAGTGTTTCTAAAGTGTTTGAGATGAATTTGTTAGTTATAAAAATTCAAATCTCATAGTTTTAGATGAGATTTTGTAATGATTCAACAAATATTACACCAAAATCTCTAATTAACCTACAATCATCTAAAAACTCATTAAAATTAAATCATTTAAAATTTTGGATTTAATACATCCGCCTTAAAACAATAGGTTGGATGTATTTTTTTTTACAATTAACTTTAATTATCTAATTATAATTTACTAAAATATCATTTTCGCTTAAGAAACTCTTTGGGGCTTTCATTGATAATATTGCTTTATCTCAAGCTCCACAGTGACCTTTAAAGTCTAAGAGACACTAATGAATGTGAGCACAAGGTTGCAGTAATCTTATTAGTTCAATTAAGAAATTAAACAATCTGGTTAATGTTTTATTGAAAATTTTACTGTACCAATGAGAATATTCGAAAATTCTCAACATAAACCTTATCCAAATCATAAATAATGCATTGCCACCCTGTATTGTGGGGGAGCCAATTTGCTTGGTCTGTATCAAGTCATAATTTGCAACTTGGACTATTCAAACAAAAAAAGAGACTATTCAAACGAATACAACCAAAGTTCTGAAGCTAACAACTTATATATACACTCACAAAGTAGTTCTTCTCAATATCATCTCACCTCACTTCTATTCAACCCTCACAAAAACAAAAAGAAGCAATAATGCTACGATTAGATATCTTCTTAGCCACGGCACTTGCCATTGCCACTGCTTCAGTAGTTATGGCCCAAGTCCCTCCCGAGAAACAATTCAGAGTCCTCAACGAAGAAAGCTACGCTCCATACATCACCGAGTACGACGCTGGTTACCGATTCCTCAACTCAGAGAACCAGAGCTTCTTCGAATTCCCTTTCACGCTCATGTTTTACAATACTACCCCTAGCGCCTACGTCCTAGCTCTCCGAGTCGGATCCAGGCGTGACCTGGACTACCCACGTTGGATCTGGGACGCAAACCGGAACAACCCCGTGGGAGATAACTCAACTCTCTCATTCGGCCGCGACGGTAACCTCGTGCTCGCTGAGCTAGACGGCCAAGTAAAGTGGCAGACCAACACCGCCAACAAAGGCGTCACCGGGTTCCAGATCCTCCCCAACGGTAACATGGTGCTACATGACAAAAACGGTAACTTCGTTTGGCAGAGTTTCGACCACCCGACCGACACACTTCTTGTCGGCCAGTCCTTGAAACTCAACGGAGTTAACAAACTCGTTAGCCGTACATCCAACGTGGACGGCTCAGATGGACCGTACAGCATGGTGCTTGACAACAAAGGCTTAACCATGTACGTTAACAAAACCGGACAGCCGTTAGCTTACGGTGGATGGCCGTCACAGAACTTCCGTGGCACGGTAACATTCGTCGTTGAAAGAGAGTTCAGAAACTTAACGGAGCCGTCAGTTTATGAGCTACTCCTAGAACCAGCACCACAACCAACAACAACAACAACAACGAGCCCTGGTAATAATAAACGGAGGCTACTCCAAGCCCGGCCCATAGGAAGCGGAGGCGGGACTATAAACCTAAGCAAAGTCAACTACAACGGAACTATCTCGTATCTAAGACTTGGATCAGACGGTAGCCTCAAGGCCTTCTCCTACTTCCCAGCCGCTACGTATCTTGAATGGGAAGAGAGTTTTGCTTTCTTCTCCAGCCGCTACGTGAGACCATGTGGCTTGCCTTCGTTTTGCGGCGAGTTTGGGTATTGTAGTCGAGGGATGTGCGTGGGGTGTCCTACGCCCAAGGGCTTGTTGGCTTGGAGTGAGGAATGCTCGGCGCCTAAAACGACGCAGTTTTGCGGCGGGAGAAATAAAACGGTGAAGTATTATAAGATAGTGGGTGTTCAACATTTTAATGGTCCGTATGTTAACGATGGACAAGGACCAGTTTCTGTCAACCAATGCAAGGCGAGATGCGACCGTGATTGCAAGTGTTTGGGTTACTTTTACAAAGAGAAGGACAAGAAATGTTTGGTCGCTCCTCTTCTTGGTACTCTCATCAAAGTCGCCAACACTTCTTCCATTGCCTTTATCAAATATTAGTGTGTTCTTTCGTGAGATTCTACGTACGTCTTTTCTTTTATTGTTTTAATAAAAGAGCATTTTGTACCATCTATATGTATACCATTGCATAATAATAAAAGTTCTACGTGATTTGTGATCCTTTGTTTTGAACATCTATGACATAATTAAGAGTTGTGATTTGAAGGTTTTGTTGAGGTCATTCTTAAATGCTAATGAACTTTGCCTAGGCTAAATGATTGCTGATTTATGCTTCAGTGCTCAAGGTTCTGTGTCATGACTAATGAAATGATTACAAGGTTCATTAAGATAACTTCACAAGTAAGAGAATGTGTTCATTGATCAAAATGACTCTTACTTGATATTAATGGATGTATTTATATCGAACGAGCTTATAGCAACGTTGAAAGATTTGTTTCAAGGGTTTCAAATCTACATCTATTGAACATGTATGTTACACATGAGTGTATGCCAGATTCGAATGCATTAAATTTCTCAATAAATTATCCTTCTCAAGAGCTTTTTCTCCACGTTTTTTTTGGCATGACATCTATTCTAACTGAAACCACGACCTGGATAAGGAAACTGGTGGTTTGAACCTGTTCCGGAAACGCGCCTTGACGTTGGTGCTGTTGATACAAGAACTTCACGCATATCAGTTGGTTTAAAGTACAATGAGGTTGGATTAGGTAGCTTATGATCCTTGGAAATGATCATGGGTGATACTAGATCCCCTCATTGTATAGTGGTATAATCTCTGGTGAGGTTAAAATTTTATTGTACTAAGCTTGTCAGTGAATGAAAGTAGTAGTTGAGTCAAAAAAAACCCATGACCTCTATCTATAATGGTTAGATATTTTGCTAGATACTAGTGATGGAGATGACATGCGTTGTATACATTTCCTTTTATATTTTTAGGACAAAAGATAATCAGAGCATATCCGCTTTTGTTATGAGCCATTATATGGATCACTCATAACCATAGCCCATCCGAGGTTTAGACTTAGGATAATCGGCCATTAGGCCCATATCGCCCCTTGTCTTAGGCGGTTTATGCTTTATGTGTATTTTCCATTTTACTCATACCTATGTATTCCTATATAAACACATCTCTATGTTATGAATAAAGTATCCTTTCACAACACGTTATCAGCACGAGTAGTCTCTAAGAAAACCCTAAGCTTTTTCGAAAACCCTACTCTCTCTCTAAAAAGGAAATTTCCGACCTAGAACCCTAAACCTTGTTCCCGGCGCCTCCCTTCTGCTTTCTCATCCTTTGGCGAGTTCAAAACCATAGAAAGAAAGCTCCAAACCTCTAGTTACTAACCGGAGACCCTAGTTCTAAGAAGAAGAATCCTAAGGAGTCCGTTCGTGAGGTTCAAAGGCGATCCGAGACAAACCGGCGACCCGTGAGACGTGTAGCAGTTCCCTGGCGGCTTGTAGCTCGTGAGGAACATCTTCAAATCCCTCTCTAAGGTGGTCCAGTCAGATCCAAAAGGTGTTCTAAGGTAAAGAAAATCGAAAACTCTAAGAAACATGAACCGGATTGCATGAACGAGTATAAACCCTAATCTTAACCTAGCTTACAATCGGTTCATATATGAGTTTAAACCTAGAACTTGATCAATCAGTTGCTTATTAGAACAATTCATGGTGATTATATGTTGTTTGATTCGTTTGATATCAGTCCATACTTGAAATCGGATCATCTAAGGGCCTTGAAACCCTAATTACAACCTAAAACCGGCTTGTTCTCAACATGATTGATAATTTTTTGTTCATGCATTGAAACCTAACCATATCATCGATCAAGGGACCTTGAAAATCCCATACTTTGATTCGTCTATTACATGTTAGGTTGCTAGAAACTTGTTTCCCCATTGATCGTTGGAAACCCTAGCCGCATTCATGCATGAACCATCGACCATATTTTCCTTTTTCCGGTTAACTTGTTGCACAAGCGAGTTTTATTGTTTAGGAATGTTTCCAATTTTGCTTAATTGTGAGTTTAGGTTGCTAGAAATAAAAAGGAAAACCTAATCTCGAATTTGGAAAGTTCCCTTAAACATATGACCTAAAATTTGGAAAATATGAGACTTTAGGAAAATTTCCATTTTGATTGTTTCCATATTACTTGTTTGAGAGTTTAGGTTGATAGATTGAATCATAACCCTAATCTCGAATTTGGAAACCCCTAAAGTTATAAGACTTAAAATTTGGATGATATGAGAATTTAGGAAAATTTCCATTTTTCAAACTTTCCATTTTTGAAAGTTTCCATTTTTGAAATTTTCCATTTCCTAAAATTTCCATTTTTCAATATTTCCATTTTTGAAAATTTCCATTTTTTTTGAAAGTTTCCATTTTTTGACTTTCATGAATGTTAGGGTGATAGATTGATTGTATACACACCCATGAACTTGAATTTGGAAATTATAAAGGCTAAACCCTAAAAATGGATTGATTGAGATTTTAGGAAAGTTTCCATTTTTTTGATGATCTTATAAAAGTTAAGATGCTAGATTGTTTGAGATTACACTCACATGAATTTGGAAACTTAATATTCTCAGACCTAAAATTTTGATTGTTTGAGTTCAGGAAAATTTCCATTTTTGATTTTAGGAAAGTTTCCATTTTGATCATTAGGCAATATTTCCATTTTTGATTCATATGCATGGTCATGGCCGAATCGACCACCCGACCTCGGCCTGGTCGATCCGACCTAACCGACCCTGACCTGGTCGATCTGGTCGACCCATCTGTCCCATATCGACCACAAACCATTTTTAAGGCCTTGAAAACCTTAACCCCGAATGCATTGTTAACCGCATATGAACATTGCTTGATTGATCACCTTATTTGCTTGCTTGATTGTTAATATGATTTTCAGATGTCGAACATAAGCAATCTAGACTATGCTGCCCTGCGTCTCTCAGGAGACAATTACTTGCAGTGGGCGCTTGATACTAAGATCAACCTTAAGTCTAAGGGACTCGGTGAATGCATCCTTGATGAGAATAAGGAGAATGAAAGAAACAAATACCGAGCAATCCAGACCATCCGCCATCATCTCACTGAAGGTCTTAAGGACCAATACCTTACCATTGAGGACCCTCTGGACCTATGGCGCGCACTAAAGTCCAGATATGATCATCAAAGGACGGTGCTGCTGCCTAAGGCCACATACGAGTGGAGAAACCTCAGGATCCAAGACTTTAAGTCTGTGGACGATTACAACTCAGCACTCTTTAAGATCGTCTCCAAATTGAGACTATGTGGTGAGACGGTATCCGAGAAGGACTTACTTGAAAAGACCTTCTCCACATTCCATTCGAGCAATGTGGTTTTACAGCAGCAATACCGTGAAAAAGGTTTCACCACCTATGCCGATTTGATCTCTTGCTTGTTGCTAGCCGAGACAAACAATGAGTTGCTTATGAGGAATAGTGAGTTAAGGCCTCCCGGTTCCGCTCCATTACCTGATAAAGCGAGTGGAGATAGGAAAGAAAGCAACCATGTCCAAAGCAACAAACCACATGGTAGAAACCGTGGTCGAAGAGGACATGGTCGCCGTGGGCAACCCTCGGGTAATCAGCACTCTGGTCACAACTCCTCGGGTAACCGATGGAATAGGTCTGGTCGACCCATGAGCAATCGTGGTTTCGACCACCGACCCAGGAATGGTAATGGTCGAGAGCGAGGACGCGGTGGTATATCTAAACCACAACACTCGACCAGAACCGTCTGCCCAAGATGCGGCATGGATAACCACTGGGCCAAGACTTGCCGAACCCCTAAACATCTTTGTGACCTTTACGAACAAAGCCAAAAGGGGAAGCACCCGGAAGCCCACATGGTCGAGGATGAACATGGTGACCTTAACCATGAAAAGGATGACCAAATGGATTTTGAAACATCAGATTGCTTGAAATAAAGATCTAGATCTCGACATCATATCATATTGTTTTGTTTACTCTATTGTTTTATGACTTCATCATTGTTTTGGATTCTTGTTTTGATGATTGTTTTGGTGTTTTGATTTACTTATTCTATGCAAGCATATTTTATATCTCTGAGTCTAATTCATTTCTTGAATAGAATGGATACACTTGTGGTGGATAGTGGATCAAGCCACACTATACTTAGAGATAAGAGATATTTTATCAATCTCTTCAAACAAAATGCAAACATACATACTATTGCAGGATCGGCCAGCCTCATTGAAGGCCACGGCCAAGCACATTTGGTGTTGCCTAAAGGCACCCTCCTAGAGATACCAAATGCCTTGTACTCACCCAGCTCTAAGAGATCCTTATTGAGCTTCAGAGACATAAGACTAAACGGTTTCCATATTGAAACCGTGGGTGAGGAAACAAAAGAATTCCTATACATTACTCAGATCACCCAAGGCATTAAGACGGTCCTAGAGGTCATACCTGCAATATCGACTGGTCTATATCTCTCAAAGACCAGCCTCGCAGAGGTTAATACCTGCGAGATGACCACTTTATGGCATGACAGGCTCGGCCACCCTGGTTCAAACATGATGCGAAAAATAATCATAAACTCCAAAGGGCACACATTGAAACGAGCTATCCCAAATCATCTCACATGTGAAGCATGTTCACAGGGGAAGCTCATAGTAAGGCCATCACCGACCAAGGTGAATAAGGAAATGATCAATTTTCTGGAAAGGATCCAAGGCGACATATGTGGACCAATACACCCACCTTGTGGGACGTTTAGATACTTTATGGTGCTTATTGATGCATCCACGAGATGGTCCCATGTCTGCCTACTATCCACTCGAAATATGGCATTTGCCAGGCTACTTGCCCAGATCATAAGACTGAGAGCACACTTTCCAGACTTTCCTTTAAAGACTATACGTCTAGACAATGCTGGTGAATTTACATCCCAAGCCTTCAACGATTTTTGTATGTCCATGGGTGTTAGTGTGGAACATCCCGTGGCACATGTCCATACACAAAATGGACTAGCCGAATCGTTTATCAAAAGAATACAGTTGATAGCTCGACCATTACTCATGAGGTCTCGACTTCCTGTATCAGCTTGGGGCCATGCAGTCTTACATGCAGCTGAATTGATTCGCATCAGGCCATCTAGTGAACATAAATATTCACCATCCCAACTCATTACGGGTCACGAGCCAGATATATCCCATATTAAAACATTTGGTTGTGCCGTTTTTGTACCAATAGCTCCACCACAGAGAACCAAAATGGGACCTCAAAGGAGGATGGGAATTTATGTTGGATATGACTCTCCCTCAATTATAAAGTATCTAGAGCCTACTACTGGTGATCTATTCAAGGCCAGATACATGGACTGCCATTTTGATGAGTCCAAATATCCGACCTTGGGGGAAGAGAATAGCAAGCTGGTTAAAGAAACAAAAGAAATCGAATGGCATAGACCATCAGAATCTTGGCAAGATCCTCGGACCAAAGATTGTGACTTAGAAGTCCAAAAGATTGTCCATTTACAAATGCTAGCCAACCGATTGCCAGATTCATTTGCTGACCCGAATAGAGTGACAAAGTCACATATCCCAGCTTGTAATGCACCAGTACGAATAGAAGTCCAAGAAGGACCAAACCAAGTTGCTACTGAGTCTAAACCACGCTTGAAACGTGGTAGACCAATTGGTTCCAAGGATAAAACTCCTAGAAAGAAGAGTGGTGCTAAGAAAGGATATGAAAATATGATTCCAGACACGGATATGGTCGAAACCGATCCGGGCCGTACCGCGGACGTACCAGGTCGAGAAACGGCCATACTAGGACGTACCGCGTGTGTACCCAACCGTACCGCGGACGTACCAGACAATACACGAACCGCGTGTGTACAAGACTGTACCGCGGGTGTACCTGATCATACACGTACCAATGATGTACCAGGACGTACCCAGGACGTACCAGGGCGAACCCCGGACGTACCAGGATGTACCACGGTCATACCTGACCGAACCTCGTACCGACCCGATCCGACCATGCTCGACCAGCGAACTGCGGTCGACCCGTCCGTACCAGAAAACGATTGGGACGCCAATTCTAAAGGTACTGATGATCCAAATAATCATGAGATCTCAATAAACTACATATTGTCTGGAACTCAATGGAACCGAAAGTACATTGACGTCGATGATATATTTGCATACCAAGTAGCACTTGAGTTAATGGACGAGGATCATGAACCCACATCAATCTTAGAGTGCACTCAACGATCTGATTGGATCAAATGGAAAGACGCCATTAATGTGGAGTTAAACTCTCTAAAGAAGAGGAATGTATTCGGACCAATAATGGTCACGCCTTATGATGTTAAACCAGTGGGGTACAAATGGGTCTTTGTAAGAAAGAGAAATGAGAAAGGAGAAATTGTGAGATACAAAGCAAGGCTAGTAGCACAAGGATTCTCTCAAAGACCCGGAATAGACTATGAGGAAACCTATTCCCCTGTGGTGGATGCGACTACATTCAGGTTCCTGATTAGCCTGGCTATAAAAGAAAATCTGGACCTGCGTCTGATGGATGTAGTAACCGCATATCTTTATGGACCACTGGACAATGAAATTTATATGAAAGTCCCAGAGGGCATTGAGCTCAACGACAAGAAAGGATCTCGAGATCAGCATTGCATTAAGCTGAACAAATCCCTATATGGATTAAAGCAATCAGGTCGAATGTGGTACAAGAGACTAAGCGAGTACTTAGTGAAAGAAGGCTATAAGAATGATCCGATCAGCCCTTGTATCTTCATAAAGAAATTCGATAACCATGGCTGCGTGATAATAGCAGTCTATGTGGACGACCTGAATATTATTGGAACCTCTGGTGAGATTGCCCAAACGGTTGAATACCTCAAAAGAGAATTTGAGATGAAAGACTTAGGAAAGACTAAGTTCTGTTTGGGATTACAGCTTGAGTACATAAATGATGGAATCCTTGTGCATCAAAAGACTTATACAGAAACAGTACTCAAGAGGTTCAACATGGACGGATCACACCCATTGACCAGTCCCATGGTCGTGAGATCCCTTAGTCCTGGAACCGATCCATTCCGACCTAAGATGGACAATGAAGAAGTCCTCGGTCCGGAAGTGCCTTACCTAAGTGCCATTGGGGCCTTAATGTATTTGTCTAGCCACACTAGACCGGACATTTGTTTTGCTGTGAACTTACTAGCCAGGTTCAGTTCTTGTCCGACCCAAAGGCATTGGAATGGCATAAAACATGTCCTGCGATACTTGCAAGGGACAAAGGATCTCGGTTTGTTTTATACTAACCAGAACAAAGATTGTTTAGTTGGTTTTGCTGATGCAGGTTACATGTCCGACCCACATTGTGCTAGATCACAAACCGGCTATGTTTTCACATATGGTGGTACGGCCATTTCTTGGCGTTCAATGAAACAGACCATTGCTGCAACCTCATCCAACCATTCGGAGATCTTAGCAATACATGAAGCAAGTCGGGAGTTAGTATGGTTGAGATCGATGACCAACCATATCCGAGTTGATAGTGGACTATCCGATGGTCCTGAACCAGCAACCGTCCTATATGAAGACAACGCAGCCTGCATCGCCCAACTCAAAGAAGGTTACATCAAGGGAGATCGGACCAAGCACATCTTGCCCAAGTTCTTCTTCACCCACGATCTACAGAAGACTGGAGAAGCAAAGGTGGTCCAAGTTCGTTCAAGCGAGAACTCAGCAGACCTTTTCACCAAGTCACTGCCCACATCGACCTTGAGGAAGCTCACGCACCAGATTGGCATGCGACGGCTCCAAGACCTTCTATGATGTCCAAATCAGGGGGAGTCCATGTGTTGTACTCTTTTTCCTGTTCGTGGTTTCCATTTTTCCCACTGGGTTTTGGTTTTCCATGAAGAGGTTTTAATGAGGCAACATTAAGCATGGTACAAGCCCGTTATGGTTATGGCATCCAAGGGGGAGTGTTATGAGCCATTATATGGATCACTCATAACCATAGCCCATCCGAGGTTTAGACTTAGGATAATCGGCCATTAGGCCCATATCGCCCCTTTGTCTTAGGCGGTTTATGCTTTATGTGTATTTTCCATTTTACTCATACCTATGTATTCCTATATAAACACATCTCTATGTTATGAATAAAGTATCCTTTCACAACAGCTTTCTCCTTATGTTAGATACTCGTTCCATTAATTGATCATAATCTGTCAAATCGATGATGTATTTTTATGGACTGCCTATATGTTCAATAATTTTGCGATCGACAGCATTTATTAGAGCACACCACTTCACAGATCATGGAATAGTATACAAACGCGTGTTCATAAAATTGAAGACATAGTCACATAAAGTCCTTCCTAGGACCCAAGAACGCGTTGCCTTGTCCCATATCTAACCGTGAAAAATCTATAATGATCATATCTTATATTAAGTTTTTATACGTTGTCTAAATTAAATGGCACTAAACCTATTTAGTAAACCACATACAGACATTTCATGACTTCCTTTTATATTGTTTTGCATATGAAAAACTTGAAAATCAAAACGTAAACTTAGAAAAATATCTTAAGTTTCAACTACCTTATCAAACACACAACTTACACAAGTCACCGTCACTCCCTCTATGGCGCCAATCTCCTTGAATACAAGCCAAGTTGCAATTTAAAACTTTTTGACATTTCAACGAAGACAGCTAAGGTTAAGAAATATCAGATATATACACAAATTGACATCATCCAAATCCAAATGATCCATCCAGGTAAGTTTTATACTTTTTGTCTAAAACAAAAATTATCCAAATGAGATTAATTAGTGCATCTGGATAGAGATGAATTTACAAAATAACAAATGACAAATTTTTCTTTATTCTAACAAATATTTAGATTTAAGTTTAGACAAATATGATATATTTTATTATCAAAACCGCAAAATAAAGGTGACTTTATTTTTTCATCAAGTTTAATCCATATCGAATAGGTTAAAGGTAAATCATTGTAAGCAATTTCTTTTTGTAAACCAATTTAAAAAATAATGGTTTAGGCGTGACTTCCTTTTTATTTATTTATTTATTTATTTACGGACAACAAACGATTATAAATTTAAATGTCCAAAAGACTTAACAATATACAATTGGAAGTAAACTCACTAGCCTGATTAAAGAAGACTACTACAGTGAAAAATGAAGATAAATATGTTTAAGGGGAAAATGATTTGAAGATATGTTTCATTTGAAACTTGAAAACTAATGGTCGAAAAAATAATTGATAGTCGAATGAAACGACGTTGATATACCCGTAAAAATTGTATATGGTGGTCGAATAATTGTCAGGTAAAAACTTTTTGTGAAAAACTTTAGAACAGTAGACAACATTAAAAAACTGACTTAATTTGACACTAAAAACAATCGTGGTGAACCGAGAAGCCTATTAGGCGGTGGCCTCCTGTATAATGTATAACTACCTTCTAATAGGAAGAACAGACTTGCTTCCGGTTTGTAAAACGAGGAGATGAGATATATGAATGTTTGTGATTCTTGTAGCCAATGCAAACGCTCTGAAACTTAGCGGTCATGAGCTTCTCAAGAGTTTTGTCTCAGGTATATGTATTTTTTTTTGGAA
Organism: Moricandia arvensis; assembly: GCA_905132765.1. NCBI lineage: Eukaryota > Viridiplantae > Streptophyta > Magnoliopsida > Brassicales > Brassicaceae > Moricandia > Moricandia arvensis. Next base: position 33,611 of record CAJHQP010002864.1, on the reverse strand, counting down.
ACTACTAGTCCATTTCTCAGTTGTTGTTACTAAAAAAATTTTGTTATAACAAATTGCAGAAGCTGTGCAGCAAAGCCGCCGGTATAATTGCTGAAGCTGAGGCAATGGACAAGACTGAAGCTTCTTTTAGACTTTTAAAGATCAAGATAATAATACAACTAGTTTTATATTGTATAGAACTATATTCTAAGTTGTAACAGTCACTTGGATGCATGAAACAAGCTGTAAATTATGTTTGCTCAGGAGAGCTCAACCTTTGAATCAACCCCGTTCTGACATTCATCCACGAGAGCCAAGTTCAACATTTCAGTACATAACTGATCATCAGGTTTCAATCATAGGGCCTGCAGATTAAGAATAATTGAAGAATGTTTAAACTAGAAGAGTGTCCATATCCTAAGTTTTGATATCAACTAAGTACTCAAAGACAAACTTGCATGCTCGTTGGTGTTAACTATAAAGATCATCAGAGAACGATAACTTAGCATGAGGTAGAGTCTTTGGAAAGGAGTTCTTTGATCTTGGTGTTTGCTAGTATACTTCTTACCATCTAAGGCTCTATTCCTAATGCCAAGTCATTGTTCTTGTGACTAGATTGGAAACAAGACTACACTTTGCTCAAATGAGCTTTATTATGCAAAAGTAGTGAACTCTAGTCTTCTTTCCATAAAATATTAGGGTTTCACTCAACAATGAGAAACTATTGTATGAGCAGTGCCGTCTTAAATTTGATTTTGTTTAAAAAATACTAATGGTATATTTAATATATAAGTAAGTAGTTTTAAAAGTTGTCTATATACGTTTAACGGTTTTTGAACTTTTATAAATTCTAAATTTAATATTACATCTAAAATTTTAAGGTCTCGTATCATAATTTATGTATGTATGTTTAAAAATTCTTTAAAAAATTCTATTCTTAAATTCAGATCATGTTCGGACCATTCCATTAACACATACTAGAAATATAGCCCCCGTGCAAGCGCGGAGCCGGATCTGTTTTCTTATGTTTTAAGTGTTTATGAGATTGTTGTTCGCATCTTCTCTAAATCTTTGTTTTTTTGCGTATTGCAATATTGGATTCATCACTTCCATTGAGTTCACTTCCGTTTTGTTATGTATTCAAATAAAGTGTAATTTTCATTAGAAAGCCGAATAAAAAATTAGGAAGATTACGAGTTTAATCCCTAAAACTTTCTTACTACTTTATGAAAAATTCTAATTTATATGTAGAGATGAAATCTTTAATTTGTTTGTTGACATGGAATAATAATGTAACGTCCTGATCGCCCATGGTTAATAGGATGCCCCATGTCCGCGTTCTCGGCCCATGGATCCCATCCCATATGATGATCAGTTCGCTAATTTTTCCAAAATCTACGAATCATTGTTTACTGACCCTACAATCACCACCCAACCTTCCTCGTGTTTTGGATTCATTCGTATGGTATCGTGGACACCCTTAGAAAAGACCAAACTGTAATATTATTATATAAAATTTGGTTTCTAGTTTACAAAATCTCATGTAGTTCAGTTGGTTATGTCAATCAAATAAACATTGAGGTGAAAGGTTCGAATTTCATAGCATGCAATACATCATTTTTTAAAAGTATAATTGCGTGGGACCCACTTACCGCTGACGTGGCGGAAGGGGAGAGAGTAAACTCTCCCATTATAATATAGATTATACAACCATGTGTATGAGTATCTCATGATTTTGAATACTCCATCAATATTATTAATATTTCATTTTTATCTGTTTTTGATAATTTATCATTTTAAGAACTCTCTCATATTTGCGATAAAATTACTCTAACACATATAAGTCCATTACCAAATTTTCTAATCTATAATAACTAGAACATGTATCTCATACTTAAATCCATTAAAAATTAAGATAAACATCTAATTAATTTTATTTGGATGTAAAGATAATTTCATATAATTTTTTTTAGTTTTAAAACCTTACTGTAAAGCTTAATTTACTGATTATTCATTGTTTATAGTAAATTTGTGTAATTTAAATGAGAAACAATGATTTCAGTGAATAGAACTGAGAAAATAGTGACTATTTATAGGAAAGGATCTTTGCATTAGAGAAATGCTCAGAATGACTCATATTATCTGATATACGCATATTGTTAACTATATATAAATATACACATCTTTTAAACTAAGAAATTTAAGATTTGACTGAAGACTTTTATATACTAATTTAGGAAATTCAACAAATCTTTTTATGATTTGAAATATGTTACCCTTAATTAGTCAAAATTCATAATGGTAAAATGTTTATCCTCAGTTCTCTTTTCTAAAAGTTAATTTTGTTGAACTTTCACATATATTATAAATCGATGTTTACTTTTTTTTTGGCACAAAAAAAAATCGATGTTTACTAATAAATGCATAAACTTCTTATAAACATTTCATGAAGTCAACAATTTCTTACCATTAAAGTAATTACAACTGAAACAAAAATGTCTTTTATAAAAAATTGTATCATATTTTGAATCGGTAAATATAGATATTTCCGCGAATAAATACAAAATTTCTCAAGAAAGACCTAATTTCCACTAGTATATATATAAAAACATATAGTTTGGTAACACAAATATCAATCATACGAGAAATGTGGAACGTGTAGCCAAAACTACACGACAACCTATAATCTCACCTCTATCGCCAATCTTCAGAAGCCGTTGCTAGATCTCCTCTGCGATCATGGATGGAGATGGAGTGAAACGTGTTCGTTCCACCAAGCGAACTGATGAAGTTGATAGGATAAGCCATCTGCCAGATTGCTTGATCTTCCAGGTACTCTTGAATCTCCCGACCAAAGATGTGGTTAAAACAAGTTTGTTATCCACCAGATGGAACCATATCTGGAAACACGTACCTGGACTGAACTTGGAATACGATGATTTTCCAGAGCAAGACTCGTTCGTGAGTTTTGTCGATAGCTTTTTGAGTTTCAACAGGGACACGTGCTTAAAGAGGTTTAAGTTAACGTACGATTCTTCTGAGGCTGACGAGCCTGAACCTGGTCTTGTCAGGCGCTGGCTCGACACTGTTTCTAGGATGAACGTTGAAAACATCGTTGTTGAAGACGATTCAGCAGAGAGTTGGGAACCCGAGATGACTCCAAGGCTCTACACTTGTGGGAGCTTGGTATCATTGAAGCTCGTTGGACTAACCTTGCCTAGTCCCGACCTTGTTTCTTTACCTTCTCTCAGAGTTATAAACTTAATCCTTGTTGAGTTTACTGACGAATGGGCATTAGAAAAGTTCATCTCAGGATGCCCAGCTCTCGAAAACTTATGTATTGAGAGGAGTTTTGGTGATGATATACCAATGTTACGTGTGCGTTCTCAATCTCTGGTGACCTTCGTTCATGTTATGGACAGTCACGAGAGTTTTGATGATGAGCGTATACTTGAAATTGATGCTCCCTTGCTTAAGTATCTGAAGCTCAGTGATGGTCGAACTGCGAGTTTCAAACTAGATAATATGGCTTCCGTTGTAGGAGTGCATATAGATTCTGCTTTTAACTTGACCTCCGAAAGGAGGTTCTGTCCAAATGATGTACACAAGAGAAACATGATTTGCAATTTTCTATTTGCGATCTCTAGGGTTAAAGATATGATCATCGCCTCTTGTACTCTCGAGGTAACTTATATATGTTGAAGTCCTATTTTAAAATCAACTTTGTACTTTAGCTAGAGCAGGTCCTTAGATTTTGGAAACTTTAAATGATTTAGTAAGAATATTAGTAAATGATTTTTGTAACAACTTGGGGTCTAACTAGTAACCACCATAAGAACATTAGAAACGATTAGGAAATGAAAAAATGAGAGTAAAATTTTAAGAATGATTATTCCTTATCATATTTAGTGAGAAACAAATTTGCTCTATAATTACAATTAAAAGAATTAGAAAGAAGGAAAGTAAAAATTATTCTTTATAAATAGTAAAATGTTTTTGGAATGTTAAAGAATGTATTATTCTTATTCGTTCCTTGGTCACCATTTATAACTTTGGTCTATATATGCTGTATATGTTAAGAATTTTTGAACTTTAGTGTTTCACTTGGCTATACCCAAAACCGGCTCTGATCTTAACTGAACCATCTTGGATTTGAATTAGAGACCTAACCCGTGAAGTAAATAACAGTCTTTCCTTAATACTTATTGTTTGTTGTTGTAGGTCATCTATGATTACTCAAGATATGAACAGCTACCGGTATGTCATAACCTATCTTCCTTGCATGTCAAGTTAGACGGCTACGTGTGGAAAATGTTGCCAGTCTTTCTTGAGAGCTGCCCGAATCTAAAATCTCTTGTCCTGGTGAGTATCATATTATCTAGATGATATCATAAGAGATGCTAATTAAAAGGTGAAGTATCTTATGTTGGAACATGTGTTTCTTCCACTCGGTTGCATTTGTACGTGCAGGGATCTATTCAAAATCACGTCAAGGTGGGAATCACTGTGTTTCCCAGACGTCCGCGTGTCCTGTCGTCTCTTGAGTATGTTAAGATAGAAAGGCCATTTAAAGGGGATGCGTTGGAGATCCAACTAGTGGGTTACTTACTTGTGACCTCACAAAACCTCAAGGAACTGACCTTACGCTTGGATGATCCCTTAAAGAAAGAAAGATCTGTCATCTTCAACGAACTCCTTATGATGCCAAGACTCTCTAGCACATGTAAAGTTGTCGTGCTCTCTGATGATCCATATGATATCACCAATGAATACAAGTTTATCTTTTGAGTACTTAATTAAGTTAATATGAACTATTTGTTTCTTCTTAGTTTATGATGACATTTGAAGTGTTGAGTTTCGCAAGACATTAATCATATTTATGAGCCCAATCAGTATCATTCCATCTTGGCTTTCTGCTTACTTTATGATGACATTGAAGTGTTGAAGTTTGTAAGAGATATGGATGGGCACAAGCTTAGTATTTGGTATTTTCTATATATTTAATTTTCAGTTTGGCTTGTATGAGTACTATAATTGTGGATTTGTACTTGATTTTCTAAAAAGAAGTATTTGCAGTTTCAAGTACTTACCAAAATGACGAACTTATATGTTATTTGTTTTGTTTTATTACTTTTTATTTGTAAATTGCTTACAAATTACTTGACAATTATTGGTAAATTATTTAATAATTTGTTGAAATTTTTTTAAAAATAACTTTTCATATATAATTAATATGTCATTGTTTTCATGTATTTTAGTCAATTTGGAAATAGAGTATATAAGAAAGAAAAAATTCCATGAAACTTATATGAATATATCATTTATGTTTGATTCACTTATGAAAATGGAAATATAGACGAATTATTTTATTATGATTTAGAAATGTATATTTGTTCATTAAAAACGAGTAACAAACTAAACAACGACAAATAGATAATTTTATTTTATATTTGATATTTATCTTATATTTGAAAGTAGCTTAAATAGATTATTTGATACTCAACTTAGCCAGAACAAATACTCGACTTTCAAGATCATGTGCCGATCAAGTAGTGAATATGAGGTAAATACCAAGTAATTATGACCAATCATAAAATGCAATACATAAATTTTAATTAACAAATGAAATAGATACCAAATATTTAATAAACCAAGTAATATATAACAAGTAACGGGACAAGTGAGGATAACAAATAACGAGCCAAGTAATTAAAAATAAAAATGAACTTGATACTGAATAGTACTTGTGAGTAATAAAACCGGTTTACATGTTACTCAACTTAATTGTAGCAAATACTTATTTTTTTCAAATCGAAACGAGTTAATGACCGAGTAAAACCGGATATCAAACATTTTCTAAAATCCAAATCTCCTAGTTTTATATGAGATTCTAGAGTGGTTTAACAAAAATCACCTAAATTCTCTAATTCACTTATAATCATTTAAAAACTCATTAAAAATCAAATCATTTCAAATTTCAGATTCAATACACTTCCCTTAGTCTTTTGTTTCTGCAGCATCCAATAGATAAAACGAGAATTTTGAATTATGAGACCTTTTATTTTTTTAAAGATAAATTGCTTATTTTATTATTTTATTAGACCTTCAAGAAAACACTAAACATTGCCAAGAAGATCGGTATAGAGAAGCTGGTTCCATGCATCAGGGACTCCAGGGAGGCACCAATGGCTACAGTCATTTAAGCTACTGCCTTTACCGGCATAGATCGAAGGGTGGCTATCCTTTCTCAGCTCCGTCATAGTCGTCACGTCCAGGAGACTCACCGGTTTAGCCATCCCTCGGATCACATTCTTAACTATAGCCTCACCTTCGTTAGTGTGGGGGTAATTTGATCCTTTCACTGGTTCCGTCTCTCCTAAGCAACTCTTCCCAGGTTCACCCCATTCAGTCCCACTTCATATTAAGCATGAAAAAACAAAACAATAAGTATCTCAATAAAATAATTAGTTAACTATGATTATTAGAGAGATAGCGATGTGACTAACTTTACATGAACAGGAGAAACGCCTTGATAGAAAACCCTAGTTTTTGAAGGATCAATGTTTTGATCAACCCACTTAGCCCAATGTGTTAAAGCAATCTTGAAAGCTCTCATTCTATTCATCTCTTTCACTACCTTGTTCCCACTTGAAAATAGTCCCATCTACATCATATAATCATCATTAGATTAAGGTAAATGATGTGATTAGTTGAGCGTTTATAAATAACTATTAGTTAGTGTTTACGTCTTAGCACGACCAGTGTGACTCCACCAGTGGAAAGTGTTGAAGATGACAACATCTGAACCCAACCATTGGTCTCCGGTACTGATCGAATCTAGTTTCAATATCAATTTTCCTCTTTTGTCCTTTACCACATCCACCAGGAACCCATTCTTCTGGAAATTTACAGATATTCCATATTCCTATAAAAAAAATGTAATAATTAATTAATCGTTCTAGTTAACCGAATCCAATAACCAGGAATGAACCGGTTGAGTTACATACCGGAATGGTGAACGTAGAGAGGAAATCATCGAGCTTGAAGTCATATCTAGCGTTGGGAACGGCTGCGTGAAGCATGCAACTTAGCGACAGGCACATATTGTTGCTCAGTGAATCTCCCACAAACAGTATTTTCTTTCCTTTGAATCTCGTCAGGAAATCTAATCCGTTGAATCTACCAGGTAATATTGCAACAAATACCCAAACGTAAATCATGTTTCATGCATATAAAGTTTACTTGGATTTCACAAAATAACAATCTACTTAACTATAAATCAGTGTTCTAAAAAACGGTTTCAAAAGCACATAAAGTCTCTTTATCCAAGTATAAATCATGTTCTAAACAAACGATTTTCATTGACAGTAATCAATAATCTCCTATAAAACGTATATCTCCTTTATAAATTAAAAGTATCATTTGATGATATAAGTGAAAGTGATTATCACCTAGGGATATCGCATCCGGTTGGTTTCCACCGGTAGTGGAGGTAATTCTTGTCCGGCCGACCATACTTTTGGCAATCTAGTCCGATGAACGGACAAGTCGATGTTCCGTAAAGAGGACTAGAAGACTCGTCATAAATCCAAGTCCCTTCGAAAATGTTACACTTTGATGTCCCATCCTTGTAACTAGTTTCGTTGTGATTAGCATTAGCTTTTACGTTGAGATCTGATAAATCAACAAGAAAAACAAGAAGAAGGAGAAGTATGACCTGATGGAAATCCATTTTTTTTTGGTTAGAAGAGACAATGTAACATCATATCAGTAACGTATAATATTTGAGTATTTATAGGCATTAGTGCTCGTACGCGCATGACTGGTATGGCTACTATGTACATAAATAGCCAAATATCTATGATTTTGGGTAAGTAATAACCTTTTGTTGACTACTTTATATGCTCAAGAACTTAAAATTTTAAATATGAAATATACGAGATTATTGCCTATATAGGGGAAGATCCCGTCAATACCATACATTGGAAGTGCATGCTTAGATCTTAGGCTTTGATTGGTAAAGTTGATGATAAAGCAAAAATAATATGTTGTAGAAGTTGTAAGTTTTCATTTATGTATTTAGTAAGGTGATTGGTATAACAGTAAATGATTTATATATAATATTATCATAAAATTAATATATAATATATTTCTTTCTAAATCAATATATATATATGTTTATATTTATACTTATAATATATAATATATATTATTTATGTTATGTTATCAAAAATAATGAATATATATTATTTATGTTATGTTATCAAAAATAATGAATGATATGTATTTATATAAATTATATTATATTTTAAATGTGAAAATATTATTCCTTTTAGAAAATTTAAAATATTTAATTGCAATTTTTATTTTAAAATATATTTTGGATAAACATATTTTTATTATTAAATAAAATAATTTTTTTTTAATTTTTATATATTCTAAATGCAAATACTTTATCAAAACACCATATGAGAGTATTGAACAAAGAACATTTAGAGAATATTAACATCTTGTAATTATTTTTTAAATGATTTTCTAATAAATATTGATTAGATAATAAGAATCATAATGTTTATGGTAATGTTCTGTCAATCAAGACAACAAAAACTGCAACTGTATAGTCAAAGCTTAATTTCAAACTATTGATCAGCCTTTCAGATATACTCATTGGATTGGGACAACAGCTAAACAAACTTCCATTTAGGTTATGTAATTCTTTTCATATGATTTATTGGGAATTTAACTTACTTAGAGAAACTATTAAAACCACATAGCTTTTTATTGATAAAATCTTCATATTATCCCAGAAGATAGTAAAGTAAAAGTAAATGTTTTTTTTGTTTTTTTTTTAGCATTATATGTTTTTATTGTTGAGTATTTCAAACGTGCAAAACTAAAAGTTTTAGGTATCATGGTTGCACTTGCCAACAATCTGGTACATTCCGTTTTGTTTCTCATCCCAGTCTTGCATGACACTTCAAGTTTACTTCTTTTGTTAGGTCTCGACAACACAAGGGGGTTAGAAAACGATACAACTCCAGAAGGATAACAAATAAACGACTATTTAATGCTGTGTTTCGCTTTGAGCCTATATATGGGAAAATATATTAAATCAAATTTAAATTGAGGGCACATATTGAGAATGGTTTGGTTGGACCGGTTTATTAGTTATCTGGTGCTTGAGTTTCCAAGAGTAAGCTCGAGATCATCCGAGCCACTCTCTTCGTGTACCCTCTCTCCTTCCCATGCTTTCACTAACCCGTTTGTGTTACTCCCAAACGCAAACTCTGGAGGAGCCACAGCTTCAGACATTGGAACATCTGATGTCTGATCAGCAGCACCCGGAGTAATAGCCGGTGAACAAGTCCCGCTTTGACCTGGTGTCCACATTCTTGATCCACCTCCAAAAGGGTTTTGTGAGACGAGGCTGAACGTTGGTGAAGCTGGAACGCTTCTGAGTTGAATCTCTGAGAACCATTCAGAGTCAGGTATGGTCTGTTTCGTGGGACTGGGCGGAGTTGAAGAGACAAAGAAAGGGTTCATGGTCGGGGTACGAGCTGTGGGAGAGCTTAAAGGAGGGGTAACCGGAGCGCTAATGGAGCCTCCAGGGATGTAGAGGTAATTAGGGAGTCTTGATGATGAAGAAGCTGATGAGGATGATGTTGTTGTTGAGAGGTGTTTTAGCCATGGCATGAGTGATTGGTGGCCATCTCCAAAGGTGAGATTAGCGAAAGAAGAAGAAGATGGGCTCATGAAGTTTGAGGAGCCTGGACTAGGGTTGTAAGAAACGCACGGCTTGGCTGATAGGAGGAACAAGGACTCGCGGTTGCTGAACCACCACCTATCTCAATACGCTCTATTGGTCTACTACATCCCTGAAAACAGATCAAACACAACTGATCAGAAGGAGATCATAAAGCTAATTACTGTCTTAAATGTATTAATGATAAAACCAAGAAATGAACTGAACTAGTTTTGATTGCGTCACTGTCAAAACAGGGACTAGCGAATTAGCTGCTTTGCACGTTAGCTAGGTCTAAATAGTTTAGGCCATGTTTATCTCATGTCTATTACGATGGATTCTTAATTTAAATTGATTCTTTTTTATTTTGTTTGTTTTTAATTTTATTTTTGATAAGAAATGACTCTTAATCTTTTATTTAAAGACAGTTTTTAAGTTTTTTTAATTAAAAATTAAAAAATTTCTCTTAAAAAAATTAAGAATTCAAAGACCTCTAATAAACATGTCTTTAATATAAACTTGAGCCACGGAGGCACCAGACCCAAGATTATCATTGGACTCAGATTCTTAGAGCACCTCTAATAGGGTATCTATCCATTGAGGTTCTAAAAATTCATATATGTATATGTTATATAAGTGTATGTATGTGTGGGGTCTACAAAATAGTGTAGAACCCCTATCCAAAGGTTCTAAAATTTTTATTTTTAGAACTTTTGGATAGAGATTCTACACTATTTTGTGGACCCCACACCTACATACACTTATATAACATATACATATATGAATTTTTAGAACCTTCAATAGATAGATATCCCATTGGAGATGCTCTTAGAAACTTGAGTATAGACTAGAGAGACAGTAAAGCAAAAGTACCCACATGCTTTTCCAAGAAAATCTACAGATCAAAACGTACACTTTGAGCTATGTGCACTGTGCATTTTTATATATTTTCTATAAATCTATACTACATTTCTTTCATTGGTGGGTATCATCTGAGAATAGGGACGCAAGTGAATCATACAGTGAAAGTGACATACACAGAATCTACTTTTAGATAAATAAACGCATAATAAAAAGTCACATAGAAAGAATCAAAACGTTTGACTAAACGATCCTCCAACGCTAGCCTACGCGCAACGTACACGTTAGCATCCCTACGACCGAGCTAGAAGCCTAGAAACTTCCGGGAAGGTAGGATCCGGCGCATGTTAGATGCAGTTAGTTTTGATGTCTTAACACATTCATTCATTCTTGCGGTAAGTAGTTGCCATCGGTTCGACGATCCAACCAGCCTCGTTGCAAAGTGCTTTAAGCACTTCATTGTTATCACAATGCTTGGGAAGCTCGTAGTTCCCGTACATTCTCAACCCGGTAAAGATCTTGGCCGCAATTGCTCTCCGCCGTCTCTCTCTCCTCTTGTTGTTCTCTCTCTCCCTCCACGTCGGCATTCTTGTCCCTGACGTCATCACTCTCCTAAACTCTGTTTCTTGGCAGATCAAAGAGACAATTCTCTTCTCAGATCTGGCAAGAAAGTACTAAAGACTGTAATAGAACGAATAGATCGACGATACTTGCGTTGTCTCAACAATCTCTGATCACCCTAAAATTTCAAGAAGCTTAATCAAGAACTCTCGTGCTAGATAAGAGGAGGTTGAATACCATTCATACTGATATAGGCATATAGCTAACCCAATTTACCCTAGATGTGAGACTATATTTACGAATTTACCACGACATGATATCACGTAAGGACGACCTAGCACGTGGGAGCATATATATATACCCCTGATTGAGCCGTAGTTTTACGAATTTGGCACACGTGGAATCTCATACCACGTGCGAAGGCTAACATTTACACTCAGAACGTGGTTCGTTTCACGACGGGACCGTTTAGGAAGTTTCCTTTTTCACGTGATGGTGCGTCCCCGGCGTGACCATGCAGGGTTCATAAATATAAAGACATGAATATTGCAGGGTTTTAGGTGGGTTGTTAACTTTTTGAGAGACATTTCTTAATTTTCAACTAAGAAAATCTAGAACTGTCTTTTAAATCCTTTACTTATTAACCAAAAAATATTTTTAATAATTAACTTTAATTTAGTAGATTATTAACAACTTTGCCATTATTGCTGATGTGGCGAGCTCACAGCCCTCTTCAGCCAATTAATTTAATGACCCTTTAATTATTAGGATATTTACAATCTATGCCATTGGTATCTATTATATATATATTTTTAATTAATGAATATAACATTAGCGTTCATAGAATTGTAAATAATTGTACCTTCATCAGAAATTGTATATGAGAAGACGATATCAAGTTTGTATCTTCGTCGGAGAAATTCACCGATCCCATTTAATTTGTTTTCAAACTTTCGTCGCCGTACTTGGATCTGTACATTTACATCCTTCAAACCCGACGACACTTCATAGCTTTTTCTGAATGGACTTGAAGAACTGGTAGCTCAGAAGCCTCGATCACCATGGCGGTGATGTTAAGAACACCGTGGAGCTTTCCAAAAAGACAACGAATATGAGGCGCGATGGAAATTTAACGGCGGCGTCTGTGAGGAGGCTACTCACGAGGAAGCATACGGTTCTAAGCTGAAGGTCGTTTGAAGACAGAAGTGAGACGCTTCACCAACATTACTCGCAGGCGCATGATTGTCAACGACTTGGATTTGTCTAAGGTGAGATTGGATGAGCTTGAGGCTTTGAAGCTTGACAAATGCTCAGGTTTCTCTCTACCGATGGAATTTCAGCATCATTTAAACATTGGAGGTACTGTTTTACTTCTTCGTAGCTTTTAGATATGATCTTAAGGTTTAACACTAACTTTTGCAATTCTCTTTATATTCATAAGGAAAGTTCTAATTTCCTACTCGGACTAGCACAAGATTGCTGCATTTTGGGGTCTTTGTTTTTAATTCATTATACAAAAAAAAACAGATCTTAAACACTGTTTCTTTGAAGATCACATGTGTCTTTAACTCAATTGGGTAAGTAGAAATTTTGGGGATTTATTTGTTGAACCTTAATCCTTAATGACTATGTCGTTGTTATGCCTTCAACCTAAGCAAATTATCATTTGCGAACTTAGACACCTTGGTGCGGACTTTATTTGGTTAATTAGCAAAAGTTGATATATGCCATCTATAAAAGAATATCTTTGATAATATTTTATGCCTGCAATCTATCTGATATGTTTAGCTCAAATGGCAAAGAGTAACTTTGGTAATATATTTTTTGAACTTTATTTTATTATAAATTCAACAGAAACGAGAAAATATGTGCAGTTGAAGACCATATAGAAAGGAAGAAGAATTAGTTGAGTAAGGATCTCAGAAGAGTTGGATTAAATCAAATTATTCCGAAGGAACTTTTAAACCTTTATTTTAAAAGTGTTGGATATTAGTGATGAGCCGACATGAGTTAGATGGAATAAGGTAACATTTTCTGATAGTTCTTCAACTCACTAGCGCATCATTTCTTCTGACACTATTTAATTTGCCACAAGTCTTGGTTTATATCAATATATTGTCCAACTGTGTGATATGATAATAGTTTTCACAATCCAAGTCTTCCTATACGTACCATATGCTTATGATTAAACATTACGTACTGTACCTTTTTTTTATGTCTAATAAAAATATGACAAAATGTAAAATAGTTTTTTTTTCAAATACTCTCATTTCGCGCAAGGCGCGGATCTCTACCTAGTAAGAGACATAAAAGACGTCTATTAGCCAAAAAGTATAAAAAAAATGGTGAAATTATAAGTTAAGAACCTCACCCCTAAGAGATCCAGATAAACATGGCCTAAGAACGACTCCAACTTATAGATTCTAATCAAGTATCTAAAAAGTAAATTAAATCAATAGAAAAGTGGAGTGTACAAAAAAAAGTTCTCAAATAGCATATTTCAAAATCCCCTCTAGGACTCTCATTAGATAGTTGTCATGTTTTAAGTGGTTAAGATTTTGAAAAGAAAAAGAAAATTAATTACTCAATAAATACATAACAAAAATAATAATATTCTAAAACTAAAAACTCTATTTTGGGTATCAGACCGATGAGGGTGCTCTATTTATTTTCATATATGCTTAGGAACTAGGCCTAGGACGGATCGGATATCCAGGGTATTTTAGGATATCCAGATCCGTCGGATATATGACTTTAGTATCCGGTTCCAAATCCGTGCCTTTCGAATATCCGGCTTCGGATATCTGTCTAGATATTGTGATACCAGATTCGGATCCGAATCCGTAAAAATAATTAAAAAAAATATTTTTAAAATACAATTTTTTAAAAAATAATACATAAATTAAATATTCTTACAAAAATTATAAATATATATATGATATATAATATTATTAAAATTAAAATATAATATTATAAGTCTTATTTTATGTATAAATATTAATATATTTAATATAATTATTAATAAAATTAATTTTAATATATTAAAATGGAACGGATCGGATCCGGGTATTCGGACCTAAAAATTAAGACATACGGATCCGTTTTAAACGGTTCCAAGATTTTACTATCCGGATTCGAATCCGACCACTCCAGATATCCTATTTTTGGAACGGATCCAAAGCGGATCTCGAATCGAATCCGGATCTGGGATAATAAGTCCCAAGCCTATTAAGAACCACTAGGTGGCTCAATAGCCTCACGTGGCCGCCGCATTTGTGCGTCTCTTATCAGAACCTTCTCCCTCTATTCGGTCTGGTCGTTTCAAAGCTGTTTCTGTCTCAATGATTCAGCAGAGAGACCGAACTTGTCAGGTCATTGGCGTTACAGACAACACAACACCCAAATAATGGTCTTTCTACATTTTTATAAAACTGGTTTGTCATATAAATAATGAAATTTCAATGAATTACAGTTCGTTGTGAAAACTTCATTAGTGCAGTGATTTAACTTTTCTACATTATAAAAAGTTTAGATTTCGAATTTCGAATAAAATGATTAATTATTATTTTTTCACAGAAGATCTTCAAACAAGTATAAATTTAAAAGCTTCTTATAAAAAAATAAAATAAAAATAAAATTTTAATTACGAACAACGTAAAGCAGTTCAAGAGAATGTAAAATATATATATATATATATATATAGATATATATAATTTTAAAATACTTAAAACTGTCAGTTATTAAAATTTTCATATGTAAAATCATTAAATACTTAATATTAATATCTAAACTATTTAAATTATCCCTCCGATTGGTGACATGTAATACTAAGTTTAAATTGTAATATATATTGAAACTTGATGTAATTTGCAGTAAAAATAAAAATTGTCATTTTATTAAAATTGACGACGATAAAATATTACGAGAGGGAAACTTTTATATGGTTTGGGGGAGTAAACTTCCACAAAGGATATACATCGTAAAATATAATAGAATATGATATACTATTGTGTTGTGTTTTGATAACTTATAAGAGAGTTGTATATATTCACAAGATTTCGAGTTATCTCAATTATGGATAGAACTTATCTAAATATTATGATATATATCTAAATAAGCTAATACTTATCACAATAGAATTATATAATAATCTTCGGTTTGAATTTCATAGACTTTATGGGTTTCCCTTCATAATTGAACTTCAACGGTCCATAATAGTTGGTTCGCAAGATACACAACAATAAGAAGATATGCCGTTGAGGGTGCTACTAAGCCTGCAATGGAGAACAAAGAGGCGGTTGACGTGTGGGTTTTTGTCCACATTTTTGGCAACCCAAGCTTGAGGGCAAGCTTGTCAAGAAGAGGGGAGTATTGATAAGATTGAAGAAGCTTATTGCTGAGCTGGCAGCTTGGGAGACACTCTAATAGACTGAGAGTCTTTGCAGTTGATGGCAGCTTGGGAGATACTCTATTAGATTGAGAGTCTTTACAGTTGAAGAAGAATCAGAGAGTCATAGTTCTCAGGGAGATAGCTTTGTATTTTCGATTGAGTCTTTTGACTTGAGGAGAATCTCATCTGGGTTAGGCCAGCGACTCTCATGGTTCTTGATACAGAGTGTAATCGTATGTGTGTGATCAATCAATAAAGGACTGGTGTGCTTTGGGATTGAGTTTGAGTGTGTTTGTGAGAAGAATCGGTGCTCAAACTTTATCAGAATCCACTTGACTACTGACATGTTCTGCATGCATTTCATCAGCTTAGTAACTGGTGCAAATTTGCAGGTACTTAGCCACAACATTTAAAATTGTACCAATAGGAACCAAAGGAGCTATGAGTGTTGAAGGAACATTAGCTGGGCTTATAGCATCATTTTTCCTTGCCTCTGTTTTGTTGTACTGCCGGGGAAAGAGTACCAGATAAAGTAGAGAAACCATAGATTTGACTAGCTCATGGATGAAAAGCTGGATAATTATATTATCTGTCGGATTGCAGATTTCAACTTGAACATACATGTCATTGTCTGATATTCAATTTACGTAGAATCAATGTATAACTGCAAGTTTCTTTTCCTTTTGGTCTTTGGAGAACAGATAACTCCTCCAGAAGCAGCTGTGTGTGTACTAGCTTCTCAGTTTGGCAACCTTGGAGAAAGCATAATAGGTGCATCTTTTCAAGAACAAAGAAGGATTCACATGGGTATGCATGCTCGCTTTAACTTTTTTTTTCTTATTTGATAGCTTTCGCTCTGCCTAGTTATCATCAATCAAAGAAAATGATGATCAGATGAAAATACCGTCGCTTTGGCAGCAATACTGATATATAAACTGGCTTGAGTGGAAAAACAGTTTCCATTTCAGAAGACTTTTTGAGTTCTCGTCTTGTTGCTGTTCTCCGTTTGTTGTATTTTATCTTATTTTTGTGACCATATGGCTATATTGTAGCTAAACAATGATGTAGTCAACGTAATCAACATAAGCCTGGGAAGCATCGTGGCGATTTTGATACAACAGTTTATACTTCAGAATTGGGTCAAGTAAAACCTGTCACAGTGGTCATGAGCGCCTCAGTGAGGTTAGATTTCTATTGATGTGCACAGTCCTATTTATTCTTGTGTAAATACACTATGTTATGTAACAATAGTCGAACCCTTCTCTAACAGTTAGCAATAATATCATGTCTTGTTGAACTGAATT
Organism: Moricandia arvensis; assembly: GCA_905132765.1. NCBI lineage: Eukaryota > Viridiplantae > Streptophyta > Magnoliopsida > Brassicales > Brassicaceae > Moricandia > Moricandia arvensis. The sequence goes on along the minus strand of CAJHQP010002864.1, from coordinate 16,774 downwards.
CGCCTTTGAGAGATTCTCCAGTAGATTAAAGAACATGTCAAAATCTCTCTGGGATCCCTTCTCTTGTCACTTTCCTTTCATATGATATCCAAAAACTTTATTGATTTATATATCTCAGTATTTCAAGAAAATGCTAATAAAATCATTAATTTAAATGTTTTTCGTTATATAAAGAAATGTTACTGGTGAACTAGTTTTAATGTAGAAGCCTCTAGAGAGAAACCATAAGCAGTGACTGTGATGTAAGCGAGACTAGATAGAACCGTTTGTCCAGAGTTGCAGTGGTTAGAACCGTCTCCACCGCGGTCTTTTCACAATCCTTTGGTTAGGAGACGAACCGGTGTTATAAGTAGAAGAAGATATGTCCGGAACAAACACTGAGTGGTGGTTGAAATGACTCGGCCAGTTTAGACCAGAAGCTGTTGGTGGAGAAGGAATCTGTGGAACAGCCCATGATGTCTCACCTTCCAAGCAGTTACTGTTATCTTCTCCATCTTCCTCTCCTGATCGCATCATGGAAGAACTGTCTGAATCTCCTCGCCTACTAGTATCCGCCTGCAAGAAAAAAAGATGAATCAATAAGGCCAAAATGATGACCAGTCTTTACTTGTTACACACACTATATGATAACTAATTGCTTACCTTAGATGATCCATTATTCTCCATGTATTCATAGCTCTGATCAAAGTCCGTTAATCCGAAAATCTCATCTATTTGCCACTGACCAGTAGCTGATCCACTGCTTGCAAAAGGAAGCTTTGTCGAAATGTGATCACTGACTTCAGTTTCCGGTAAAACTACCTCCTGCTGATGATGATGATGGTCTAAGTCCATCTTTTGAGGCTCAGGTGTAGGCATGGTAAATGGTTTCGTCTCGTTAATCTTTTCATCATTGGATGGTGTAGACGGACCTGTGTCCATAGTAGATTCAAGACCGACTCTGATTCCAGTCAGAAGAAACCGCTGGTGAGCTGAAACATGAGGATTCACAGTGTGGATTGCTACATCACACTTCCTACATAGCAAATCTCTATCTTGCAGACAGAAGAAGAATCCAGTAGCTTCCTGTCAAATACAAAATAAACTAAGAAACTGGTCCATGGCCTCTCTAAATACAAATAGACTTTTCAAAGAAAATATAATCATCAGTGTTGTTCGTTTGGCAGCTGCGTCTGCGGCTGAGGTTGCGTCTGCAACTGCGACTACGCCAAACGCAGATTATTGTTGTTCGTTTTGTAGACGCAGACGCATGACGCAGCCATAGACGCAGATTTCTTGATTCAGCTGCTAATTTTTCTAGGGTTCAAATTTTATAAACGCTAGACGCAGTGTCTGGACGCAGTTAAAATCGTGTCAATGAAACAAACAAAATTTATGAAAGAATTAGCCGCACTAGCAGGAAGCTGCGTCTGCCAAACGAACATCACTATTGAATCAGGACAAGGTTTCTCTAATCAAGTAACACCATGAACAGTACTCACAAAACGTGTTATACCTAAAAAAAAATTCAAACTTTGAGATCAGACCTGACAAATGTCGCATTTGGGTATGGAAGAGGAAGAGACAGAGAGAGGGACTCTCTGGTGTTTACCGGCGAGTTTATTAGCGGCGTGAACTTTCTCATCGCAAGCCAAACACAACGCAGCTTCATCTGCGCAACATAGCACCGCCGCTTCCGCCGTCTCGCACACGTTGCACTGAATCTTCATCCTTTATACCAAAAATCTTCGATATGATTCACGTCTCGGGAAAACGAAACTTCTCCTTTCGTTTCTCTTTTGTTTTTTCTGTTTTTTATCAACTTCAAAGGATTAATGTCGGAGACTTCAGTTTTGTCTCCTCAAAGGCTTTGTCGGAGAGGAGAACTTTTTGATAGTAATATTTTTTCCGGTCAAACTGAATTTATTTATAAAATTTCTGACTAACAAAAATACAAATCTGTTCATTTAAATTCTAGATAAGTCTTTTGGGGAATAATATCATTTAAATTAATAAAAGACTTCTTCTGTTCTACAAAAGGTAGATTTTTTGCTATATATATTAAAACACATTAAATAATTATAATAAATATATTGTTTTTGTAATTTTAATTTCAATAATTATTTAATTAATAATAATTTAATAAAATCAAATTAATTTTTCAAATTTATAATATTTTTATAAAAAATATAAAAAATATCTTTGTGAAATAATTTTTTTAAACCATTTATCTACGTAGAAAATAATAAATAGTGGTGGTAGGATGATTTCTTTCGAAAATAAAATAAAAAGAGGGTCTCTGTGCATAGATTAGAAGTTGTGGGGTCGAATAGAAAATATTTTTTAGGCTGATGAGTGAAGCATGTGTATACACGTTAAGTGTCTTAATTGCATGGAGACCATCTCTGCTGTGTCAAGCTGTAAAGAGGTCCCAAACCAAAGGCTGCGCCAAGCGTAACCAGTAACTCTCATCCCTCACTTGAAATTTTTTTTTTGAACATATCCCTCACTTGAAATTTCTTGAACCTCATGCTCAAAATATTTTTTTGTTTGAAGATGATGAGGTCCATAATATAAATAATCTTATGTAATTTCAAGCTATTTAACCCAGATATTGAGCAGGAAAAGAGAATTTACTGGTATATAAATTAATATTGCATAGTTTAATTTCACATGTTTAATGTTTTTCTGAACAAAACGAATTGTATAAGGTGAAAGTGATACATCCGTCCGAAGTGGAATATATCAGTCAACTTCATTTTGACCACTTTAAGAAATAATCTTCTTTTTTTTATTTTATTTAAAACTTTGTCCTGGTTCATGCATTATACAATCTACATGATGTATATAATGATAGTAAGATATTTAGAGAAATACCCTAAGATAACCTTAAAAAAGTTTTTATCACAAAAATAATCCTCAAGAACAAAAAAGACAAATCTAGTCTTTTTTATTTTTAAAAAGTTAATTTTTTTTTAAAAATTTTAAACCTCATCATCAATACCTCATCCCATAACTCTAAACCCTAAGTCTAGATTAGTTAACCCAAAGGGTATAAATGTATATTAGTAATTTTGTTAATCTTTGGGTTAACTAATCTAGACTTAGGGTTTAGAGTTATGGGGTGGAGTTTTGGGGGTTGGTTTTGGGGGTGAGGTTTAAAATTGAAAAAAAAAAAAAATTAATTTTTTGAAAATAAAAAAGGCTAGATTTGTCATTTTTGTTTTTGAAAGTTATTTTTGTGATAAAAATTTCAAAAAGGGTTATTTGGGAGATTTGCCCTAAGATTTATTGAAAAAATATCACATCATATATTATCAAGATTATATTAATACACGTATGATTAACAGGAAGAACATCAATCATTAATAAGGTCCCATTTGAAAAGATCTTTCTCCAAAATTAACAATTTGCACGGATAAAGAGATATATCAATATAATTTTCTCTTTATTTAAGAGGATCAGATACATCCACGTTCTTGGTTCAAGAAAGATAGCTACTCCAATTAAACTTCTTCAAGCACCAAACATTCAAGAATCAACGAATCTTTTGGACCAAAAGAACCTTTAACATGTGTTCGAAGTCTCTCAATTTACCAACATCTCTTAATCTTATGAACAAACCTACCAAATCTAGTACCTTGATCTGATTTGACTAAAGCCTTGAGACAAGAAAACGTCCATAGACCCTCTAATCCTTTAAGAGGCTCTCTGCTTGAAAAAAGTGTCAAAAGTTTTGGGCCTGACTAATATTTTGCCTAACTGGCATAACTGCAAATTCAACCCAACTAAATTCCACTAAAGTGCACCATTCAGAAGCCATAAAGGACCGTTTTATGGTCCCGTCGGGTGAAGAGTGAAAGGCGCTTCACTGTAGACAAGTGGAGGTCCGTCAACAGAAGGAAGGTACCCCTTAGGAGAAGCTTGCTCTTCGGTTCTCGAAAATAGAACGTGAGAAAACTTAAGTTTTGCCGATTGGTCAACGAGAAAGCTCGAGCCTTGGTGGGGTGCACGTTTCGAAGTAATTCATTCGCAGTACCGGTTCGTTTGACATATTTGGTAGTCTTGCTTCGTTTTTTACCATAGGGTGTGTTGGAGCGTAGTTGAAGCTAAAACCTAAACCCGAATTTCTTTGGGATGCGTGGTAGATCATTCAGACACTGGTAGCTTATGATTTATTGGTGGTTGGTTTATTTATCCCGGACAAGGTTGTAAAGCCTTAGTTCGTGGCCTTTTGAAGTTTTTTTCTTTTTTTTTTTTTTTTTTTTTTTTTGACACTTTGGGAAGCGAAACCCCTTTTGGAATCCCATGGGGGATTACTCGAACCCTGGTGAGCGTTGCAGTTCACTCTAACTTTTTACCGCTAGGCTATTCTGGCCGCTCGCCTTTTGAAGTTTACTTGGTGAAATATATGCACTTCTCGGTGTTATAGTAGTTGGTCCTGCACATCACTCCTATCTTATGGCACCAACGGCCCAGTTTTAATTGTTGATTTTTTTTTGGGACACTGCAAGGGTTAGAGATAGCTATGTAATCTTGTATTTAGTGGTAGAATTAGGTGATTCAAAAGATTAGTTGTCCTGAGTCGTAGGATGGATTTGTTCTCATGTGATTAAAGAGTACAACTGAGAGACAGATTGGGTAGCGTAGGATCCATAGACGTATTCCTAGGTGATACTAAATCACTCCATTATCTTACGGTTAAATTTCTCGTGAGATCAAAATCCTTTGTAATCACTTTGTGTTGGATAATGAAAGGTTTGATGTTGAGCCAAAAAAAAAATTCCACTAAAGTGCCCAGTTAATCAGATCCAAATTCCTCACCGGAAATAAGTTTTAGAATTTTATTTTATTGTCTGATCATTTTAGGTTTGAAAATTTGGTATTTCATTTGAAATATCAAAATTCAGATCGTTTGTGTATTCAAATACTTGAGAAGTTTGAATATATGTGATTATACAAACTTAGATTTTGACATATTGAGTTTGAGACCGTTAAACTTTTACAAACTCTTAAGCTGAAAAGTATTCATTCATTACTAGAAAATTATACATCACTTAGATCGTTCCATCAAAGTAAAAATTAAAAGCACACTGCTTTCTTGAATCACACGCTACTTTTTATTCATTTCTGCCCTTTCTTCCTCCACAAGTTCATCTTCATACCTGAACCTTTCCCCTTCCCACTTCCTGGCCCATCTTTCCAATCATCAGCAGGTGATCCTACAAACCTGCCTGCAAAGTGCTTCTCCATTGACCCGCACTGCTCTGAGAACCGACCATTCATCTCAACTCCTCCAGACAGAACCGCAGCTGCAGCATCTGCTGCTTTCTTCCATTGCTCGGTTTGCACTTTCATCTTCTCAATCTCAACTTCTAGACTCTCTTTTGCTTCTTCCACGGATTCAACCTTCTTCTTTAGCTGCGCCGTGTTCTCATTACTTTCTTCAAGTTCTGCCCTAATCTGACTCATCTTTGAAGCCATCTCATCCACTTTCTCCTTTGCACAGGACATTTCTGAATCTGACTTCTTCAACTGATCCTTCAAGCTCTCGTTTTCCTTGCTAAGTGATACTCTTTCTATCTCCATGTCGTACAGTTTAGCTTTCAACACGTTGATTTGGTGTTCCTCATCATCTTCTTTTGCTTTCTCAACAGGAACAACCTCGAACACATCAGTCTCTTGATGTCCATCTCCAGGAATGTCATCCCTCTTCAGAGCATTAGGGTTTGGTTTCTTGGATCTCTTCTTATGAAGCTCTTCTTGAGCACGTTTCTTGGAAGCTTCAGCTTTAGACAACTGTTCTTTGAGCAATCTCAATTCATCTTGAGCTTGTCCTAGCTGTGACTCCAAGCCAGAGATGCGACTTCCAAGCTTCTTCTGAGTCAACGGATCACTGTGAGGTCCACCACTCCTTGGAGATCTACGGTCAAGCCCTAGCTTTGGACTCTGGTCTGTAATTGGACGGTGGAGATGATGCGGAACAGAGGAAAAAGATGATGATGATGATGATAACCTCAGCCTTGGAGATTGCCTCAAAGGTAACTCTGAACCTCCTCTAACACTAATCAGATCACAAGAAGATACAAAAAGAATGCAATATCACTCATGCCAGAAATAGAAACTAACAACAGCATTGAGTTTAATTAAAATTCTAAAACAAGAAAGTTTCTTGGAGAAGTAAAAGTTAAAACTAGTTACCTTGGTTTTGGCATTATGATCTTCTTCAAGTTTGTAGAGTCTCCAAAGTTTAAGATCTGATGACAATTAAAGCACTCCTCAGAAGAAAGCAGATACATATATGAGCCACACCACTATGTTTATTTACTTGGACGCACGACTCACATATAAGAATTTTGTAAACCACGCGCCACCAAGTGCGAGTGGCTCTATTAAACAAGACTTCAATATCTGAGTCAAACAAAAAAGTGAGAGCACACTAACTAAAAGTAAAGTCGTAACTTTTTCTTTCACTAAAACGCATTACAGGATTCATTTGAGAAGTTTCTATGTTCCATTTCTCATACACAGAAAAATAACATGAGGTAGTAGTAGAACTGTTGAAACAAACCTTGGAAGAAGAAGATGAGGACAAAGCAGCAATATGACTATGTTCTTAGGCTTCTTCTTTGCAAGTGAATGGGAGATTAATAAGAAGAGGAAATGTTTTGGTTAATAAGAACAAGAACACAAAGACAAGAAAGCTCAAAAACGTGGAGAAAAGAAAAAAGGTCGTATAGCTTTTGGTGTTATTGTTCTGACTTTTGAGAGTGAGAGTGAAGAAGGAGAGATAGAGAGTGGAGATTTATTTCGAGGCACTTCTCTCAATCCAAGAATAATAGAGACGTTTGAAGATTTTTGAAAATAAAGCTAGTAGTGAAAAGAAAAGACCCATTGGTGGTAAGGAAAAGGACCAAATTGTAATCTTACTATCTGACTGTAATCATAAATGTCTTTTTACTTTTATTACATTCTGATTCCGCATCTTTTGCATGATTTGATTATGAATGTCATAGACATGACATATAAAGTATCTTATGCGAAATAATTATTTAAAATGATAATTGTAACAATGTGATACTAGTATCTTAATGTGCTGCTAGAGCTGAAATTTAAAGATAATTTTATGTCTACTTTTCGACATTGTTTGTTTCTCTTTTTCCGTTTTCACAAAGTTCAAACTCTTTTTCTATATATACTGTAATGTTTTCTATATTACAACGTTCTCTTTTTTAAAAAAATTGGCATATAACATGATAAACAAATATTTGAAAATTATAATAATGTACTTACAAGTTTCCAAGTTTTATGATCTATACTAGTGTCGTTACTATATCATATATTATTTTTTTGGCAATTTGCATAAACATAATGCAGACGTGAAGAAAGTACCATAGATAATGTTTAAAACCCATACAATGCTACATTCGAATATGTTACCATAAGTAATTACTAGTTGGTTATATGGTTTTTACTTGTGTGGTTAGTTACTTATATATATATTATTTTTTAATTATGAGTAAATAACTTTATTTAAACAACCTGAAGTGAAAGATGATATATTTAAAAACAATGTAAAATATGTAATAAATTGTGTGCCACTATGATTTGTGAGAGTAAGTAGCAACTAACCAGTAACAACCACCTTTAACTTTTGTTTTGTTATGATGGTGATGTTGGTTATTATTATAACTCGAGTATGTAACGGGTTAGTTCCTAATTACAAATCACAATCCCTTGATTATCGCTACGATTATGACCTTAACGAACCATAAAGACTCTAGAGACATATACATGTCGACAAAAACCCCTAAGAGCATCTTTAACCCAAGCACCCCATTAGGGGTGCTTAATTTTTTTTTTTTTTTTCTATCTGATTAAAATAAAAGAAAAAAAAAAAAACTCGACCAATCATGGATCGCCACGTGTCGCAAACAGTGTAAGCAATGGTGCTTAATTAGGCAACATAAGCATTGGTGCTTATATTGGGAAGAGTGTTTTTGTGGGAACCAAGGATAAGCACCCTTGGTTAAAGATGATCTAAAAAGCTAAACCCTTTGGATAATTGTGGTCAACAGTCTCCAACTTTGACTTTCTCTTCTCACTCTTTTACTATCAAAGAGACAAAACACTTGTGATCTTTCACTATGTCTATGAAGGTCGAACAGAAGAACAATAGAGATATGATAGCATTAGAGGCATTTGAACACAAACCCAATTTTTTCTATTAAAACTGAAAATTCTGTTTTTGTTTTCTTTCTTCCTATAGAAGCAAGACATATATATGGATGTAAGTGATAATCATCAGAATAAGACCCATGAGAGTTTTCATTACTACCGTATCTATTGCCAAGTAACTTCAGTTGGTGCACTTGTGGTTGTGGCATGAACCTCCGCTAAAGACACAGTCATAGCCATCATCAACTGCTCCTGAAAACTCTCTGGAGCGATGACCAGAGGAGGAGGTGTAGAAAGTTGTGGAAGCTCTCGCCGCTCCCTGTTTCTCCCATCTCGATATTGTCATGGTCAATGTTATCTGCCTCTTGCTCTATGTTGTAGTAACTGTCACAATTGCCAGGAAGCATACTGTATGAAGAAACGTTGACATTTGTGATTGTGATTGGAAAGCCATATAGCTTCGATGACCATTAACTCTTCAAGGTCAACATCAGCCTCATCATCCCTGCAGAGTTTCTAGTTAGATCATCATTCAAGTAATGAATCACTTTCGATTGTGCATTTAGATAATGTAGCCAAAAGGAAAATGTGATTGCACAACAACCTTTAACCTCACAACTTCCACTAGTAACATAAAGCAAAATGTTACTTCTCACTTCATTCCTAAGTCTAACTATGTCCAAATTACTTAGTTCCCTCAAAACAAAACCAAGTCTAACAACACTGTATGATCTCATCACATCTAATAGATGAACTAGAACAAAGAAAAACACAGAGCAGCCAAGTGGAAAGACAAACCTGTTTCCCTGAGTGCGGGAATGCTGTCTAACAACTGACGGGTTCTGCGATGAAGCAATCTCTGCGTCTCCCATGGAATCATTATAAGATACAGCTGCAAAAACCAAGGCACACAAAATGAAGCCTATCAAAATGATACCCTTTGTTTCTGATTGGAAGATTTAACACAAAAACCGACCTGAAGCTAAACCGTGTTCCATTTCACCAGTCATTAGTTCATGGTTTGGTTGTTGTAAACTATATAACATATTGGATATTTTTTAAAATGTAAAAAATATATATACAAAGAATATTATGGTAACGTGCTTTTTAATTTTTTTATTTTTTGAAAATACTGTGATTTTAAAATTATTTTCTCTCTAGACATGCAAGTATACGTAATCCTTCTTTCAATTACATCAAACTAAAGCAACTCTTAGCAGAACAACGTAAGCTCTAAGCCCGTTCAGAACTCGGAGAAATTGGCCGTATAATAGTGAAATTCATATTACCCTTCCGAAAAATATAATCTTCGCAAAAAAAAAAATATATATATATATAATCTTCGCAATCTCAGGGTATGATGATCCATTTAAGGAGATGATTAATCAATTAATCACGACATTATCTTAGTGCATGAAAGCAATGTTTTATTATTTGAGAACAAAACGAAGATTAAAATGGACATTAATTCTTAGTAGAGTTCAAGTTAATGACTCAATTAATTATCTGACCATAGTTTATACAATTCCTCCATGGGAGGCATCTCCTTGACATATCTATCAAAATCAGTCGTCGTCCCCACTCCTCCTCCTCCACCGCCATTGCTCCGTCTTGAATCTTCGCCTATTTTACTACCTCCACCGTAACAACGGACTTCGGAAGTGGATGGAGACTCGAAAGGACCGGCGGCTACGATTGCATCCTTACCGGTGAGTTCTTGAACAACATTCTTGAAGCTACGTGCATCTGTCTCAACGTATTGTGTGTTAATGAACACAACTTTCATTGGCTCCGGTTCCACTTTCCCTCGACCAGACATTATTAAAGAAATCAATTTAAAAGGAAAATAAAAAATAGAGTTTTAGTGTTGATGATGAATAATGATCTTAGTATGCAGTTTTAGAGCTCTCTCAGATGTTTGTAGTTTTATATGCCTACTTGTGTGTGTATATATAGAGAAACATGAACCATAAATTGATAATCATATGATAAGTGGGTCAGTTTATTAAGTCAAATTTCATATTTATTTTAAAAACAAATTTATTATATTGTCATACATCAAATAATAGATGATGACCTAGAGTTTATTTTTTGTGACGCCAAGACAAATTTTCGAAGACCAGGGATTTATCGTCTCAGATATGTCATTTTAGTTGTGGTCGTTGAATTTCCAAATTATTTTATTGGTCGAACGATGTTTAACTATATATGGTTCGTTCTAGAAAATAAGAAATGCTTTCCTTTTTTGACTAAGAAATGATTACCTTTAAAAAAAAAAAAAAAAAATGCTTGAAGTATTTTTCTAATATATAGATTTTTATTGAAGTATTTGACTGAGATATAACATATAACGATTGAAGTATTTTTCTAATATATAGATTTTTATTCCGCTATTGTTTGTTAATGACATGATTTTCTTAAACCTCGTCAATGAAATGACTAATACGATTTTTCGTAATAGTTTTTTGAATAAATGTTAAATTTATTCTACAAAAAAATACTTTTTTACAATAATGTGTCATGTATTTGAATGTTTCGTATAAAAGCGTATAAGCTGTTAAAGAAAAACTGAAATCAAATGTCATCTGGAAGCAAACCATCTCCCCATCGCCTCTTCCTATCCTTGACCTCCCAAACCTTTGATTGTAGAAATAACTATATCAATAAATTTGAAAATGAACGTTAGACTGTGAAAGAGTAAAGAATAACAAAATTTTAATACATGTATAGCGTTCTTTTGTATTCTATTAAACTATATATATATATATATATATATATATATATATATATACATAACAAAAATGACAAAAAAAATTCGTGAACTAGTTAACACTTGTCCTTTTAGAAAACAAAGTATTGAATCTTTAGATGATTTTTTAGTTCAGTGATTATAATTGTACATTTGAAAATGTGATGATGGCATGTAAGCCTTAACTGCTTTTAAACACAATAATGTATATAAGTAAATAAACTTCTCCAAACTAAATAAGCTATTTGGTTGCGCACAGTAGAAAGGTAACAAAAATTGTTGTTATACAGTCATATTCTATTTCTACCCTTGATGGGATCGATAAGTCATAATCACATGGCTTCCAAATATGCATACTATATACGAACTCTTTGATCGTTGTGACATGTTGACCGTTAACACAGTAGTCCAGCAGCCTTCACGGACCAAACATTAAATTTTCATAATCACTAAAACTATCTTCTTCTTTTTGTCGACTTATTACTATAACTATCGACAACTATTAAATGTACCAAAAATTATAGTACATTTCTATAATCGGGTCAAAGCACACCTTCTTTGATGAAATCCCATCCACATCATGCCAAATGCAGCCTGAAAAATTTACGGAAAACTTAGAAAGTATTTGCACGTGCCTAGAATTTGCACGTCCCCAAAACTATCTTTTGCTATAACAAAACAAAATCTTCTTTGGTTATGCTTCTAGAAAATATTGACGTGAGACCTTTTTAAAAGTGATAAACAAATAAAGTTAATTACGTGTCTCAATTATTAGTACAATTTTTCTTTTTGTTACTAGTATTTATGTTTCCCGTTTTGAAACAAGAAAAAACAGTAGTGTATAATATTATGCGATAAAATATACGTATAAATATAATCTTGCATACTGGATAAAAATAGATTCAAACAATTATGAGGTAATTTTAATTATATGCATCTTGAGTTCGTGAATTCATAACTTGATAGACATGAATGCTGAACAATACCTATATACACCATTATTTTTCTTATTTTAATTTGTAAAGGGATTAGAAATTCCACAATGATGCAAGAAGTCAAGGATAGTTTACATACGATGTTTCATGGAGAGTTTCAACTTTCAAGAGGGACCCAGTCTCCTCCACTCGTTGCCTTTTTTTTTGTCCGACTCATATTCTTTCCGCAAATTATTTTCACAAAATTGCAAATACGTTAGAACATGATTATCCAAGATTTTTTAAGGTGAATTTCATGTAAAAAGTTAAGAAATCGTTTTTTAATTTTTAAAAAAATTAAGAAAATATTTGTTATTTAAGGATTTAGAAAAAAAACAGATTCTTAATTTTTTTAAAGAAATCCACCTTATAAAAAAACTCTAGATAATCATGACTTTAATGATTGTATTTATTGTGATGTTGATTATGTGTGATTTTAACCATGCAAAGATTAAACGGAAACATTTGCTTGCATTTATTGTGATGTCAATTATGTGTGATTTTAACCATGCAAAAATTAAACTGAAACATTATACGCCATCTGTTTAAATAGGTGTTTGAAAAGTTTTTGTTGTAAAACTCGTTATTCTATAAAATTTAATGTTATTTGAAATATAATTAATTATAAAATATTATATATTTTAATGATTGAAATAGTTTGTTTTATAATATTTTATGTACTAAGATAGATTGTATAAAAGTTTACTGAATTTTTGTGCAAAAATTTAAATATAAATTTAAATAAAACAGACGGAGTATATCAGTATATTACCTTTTCACTTTTCTTTCTTATTAAAATTTTTTCGTTGGATGAATATATGGGATCGGTTTATGGACATTAATCAAACAGTTATCACTACAATATTAAAAATCAGTATTATATAGGTTTGGATGTTTTATATCATAATATTCAGAATATTCAGCAACACATGAACATACAAAGGCAAAGTCAAGTTTGGCTATAAAAGATCATAGTAAGATTTTGACTAAAAATCTTGACTCACCTGCGTTTTCCATTTGCTTTGATCGTCTTTTACAAAAAGTATTTAGTAATCTAATAATTTTGACTAAGTATTACTATATCTCTGCTTGGGCAACATGGTTTGAGCTATTTTGGCACCGTTTAGGCGGATTTTGATTTATAAAGATTAATTACAATCAGATCCAAAACTATGAGTTAATTTATCTTTTCGAAAATAGAAAATTTTTATGCTACAAAATAAAACGCACAAAATAAGGGTTACAAACTTACAATTACAAATGATGAGATTTAACATTTCAACCAAGAAAAATAATATGATGAGATAGTTTTTTTGTAATCAACAGTAAAAGATAGCAATTAAGTAAAGACAGATAAAACGATATATTAGAGACAACATAAAATGCAAAAAAGTGGACTACAGGTAGCCCTTTAAAATCTATAGACACCAAATCATAGAAGATACAATGTGTCGATTTTGGTATCTGGAGTTTTGAGACTAAACGTGCCTGACCAGCATCCCAATCTATGACCATGAGGCTGATTGGTTTCTCTGCAAACACAGTTTTATGGTTCGCAGTGGTTGTTAACGTTTTACAACAATCACAAAAATGTTTCAAATTGTTTCAATTTTTTTAATATGAAAGTTTAGTTTCTATTAACATTTGTGGTTGCGTATAGTTGCAGATGATTAAATAAATATAAAAATAATCTTAAATAATTTTAAAATTTAAATATTATAAATAAAATATATATACATTTTACATTTTACATTTTAATTTGAATTCACTAACAATATCGTACTTTCTTATAAAGACTTTAAACCACACCTATTCACTATAATTTTAAACTTTAATAAATATACATATATACACAAATGAACAAAATATCTTTTAAAAGTTCTAATGAAAAATCTTCAATTTTTTTAGTTAAAATTATAACTTTCATTTAAACTAAATAAATAAATGTAATATTTTATTAATTATATTATATTAATAATTATTATATTTATCATAATAGTATATTTTAATATTTTATAATGTGTTAATACTGGTTATTTTTTATTAAACTATTGTAATATTTCATTATCAACCAATTACAAATATCTCACAAATGTATTGATTTCTAATAATTATACTAGTTATACAACTTATTTAGTAACGCTGAAGACCATAGTCACACACATCTACAAACTTTCGCAATCGCACCCGCGTCTTTTGCGTTTCAACCGGTCAATGCCCTATGTGATCTCTTTTGAAAGTGCATGCTTCCACTTAAATGCCATTGTGAGTTCGAACTCTTCTCTCATCATGTGAAGCACTTTTCCTCACTCCAGCTTCTCCTGGCGCCAACGAGAACACCATACCATCAGGCGTCCTATATGTTTCCCAATTTAAAAAGTCAAGAAAAGGCTAGAATGAATGATGAGTGTCTTGTATCACAAGTAAATCAAATGTTTCTTGTCCACGGTGAACTCCACCATCTACCAACACCAGAATCCTTCCTGAGTTGGCTTAATAACCTCATAACCAAATCTGTAACATTTTTTCTTCTTAACTATAATTATAGCGATATGAATAATGATTGTACTAACTTGTATATAGATTGTTATGCAAAAAACAGTATTGGGTCGGCATTTGCCATTTGTCGACCACTAGTTATTATTTACGATAAAAAGATACAACACAAAACACTATTAAACGATAATTAGTTTAATTCTAAGTAAATTACACTTCGTTACATATGAAAAGAGCCCAGCCCAAACGAACTTTAAATGACGTACGTAGTTGCGTAGGCATTCAATGATATATAGACAATCTACCTACTCCCAGAAACATCTCGAACCAAATGTCTCAGTCAACGTACGTTACTCTCCTATCTTCCAGACCTAGTTTCTTGATTTTTTTAGCTCATTTTCTTAATTCTAATTCATTTATTCTGTATCCAACTAATTTTGAAGATGAACACATTTTTATATATTTTATTTAAATAAGATCTCAAACAAATAAATAAGTGACTAATCCAATAGATTAGTTGGTTACATTACATACAAAGAAAAACTTGTTTTTTTCTTCATTACCAAAAAGAAAATTAAAATTGTTAACATTTTGGGCCGTGTCTTATGGGCCTATTCAATCATGAAATAAAAATTCTGCGACCGACAAAAACAAAAAGAGTGTGACGTAACGAATATAGAAAGCAAAATCCATTTTTATCTTCGCCTTTATAAACGAAGCTAACCCTCACACTCTCTTCTCAACGCAACGCAAGTGTCCACCACATCAATCCAACAGTAACCATGGCGAAAGAGGTGATCCTTCTCGATTTCTGGCCTAGCATGTACGGCATGAGGACGAGGATCGCTTTGAGGGAGAAAGGTGTCGACTTCGAGTACAGGGACGAGAATCTGAGGGAGAAGAGCCCTCTGCTTCTCCAGATGAATCCGATTCACAAGAAGATTCCGGTTCTCATCCATAACGGTAAACCGGTTTGTGAATCAGCCATCCAGGTTCAGTACATCGACGAGGTGTGGTCTGACAAGAACCCTATCCTCCCTTCGGATCCTTACCAGAGGGCTCAGGCTAGGTTCTGGGTTGATTTCATCGACAAGAAGGTAATCTAGATCCTCTGTTTTTGTGAGATTGAGATTCAAAGTTTGGATCTTTAGATGAAGTTGTTGGTAAAGTTTGGATCTTTAGATGAGGTTGTTGTTAAAGTTTGGATCTTTGAGTTTTATAGTTCATGAGAGCTTCATGCTACTGAAGAAGGTAATCAAGATCCTCTGTTTTTGTTAGATTGTGATCAAACTTTGGATCTTTAGATGAAGTTGTTGTTAAAGTTTTGATCTTTGAGCTTTCTCTGGGTTTGTCTGAGATTATAGCCTAGAGTTCATGAGCTTAATGCTACTGAAGAAGGTTATCAAGATCCTCTGTTTTTGTCAGATTGAGATCAAAGTTTGGATCTTTAGATGAAGTTGTTGTTAGAGATTGGATCTTTAAATGAGTTATTGTTAAAGTTTTGATCTTTTTGATGTTAAAGTTTGGATCTTTAGATGTTAAAGTTTGGATCTTTAGATGTTAAAGTTTTGATCTTTGATGTCGCCTAAAGTTTATGCTTCATGAGCTTCTAACTTGAGCTTTGTTTGGATGATCAGATGTACGAGGCTCAGAGGAAGGTGTATGCGAGCAAGGGTGAGGAACAAGAGACAGGCAAGAAGGAGTTCATTGAGATACTCAAGACACTTGAATCTGAGCTTGGAGACAAGCCTTACTTCGGTGGTGATAACTTTGGCTATGTGGACATTGGATTCATTGGATTCTACACCTGGTTCCCTGGGTATGAGAAGTTTGGTAACTTCAGCATCGAAGCAGAGTGTCCGAAACTGATTGCTTGGGCTAAGAGGTGTATGCAGAGGGAGAGTGTGGCCAAGTCCTTGCCTGATCCTGAGAAGGTTATTGAGTTCATGGCTATGCTCAGGAAGAGATTTGGGGTTGAGTAGATCCGTTTGTTTGTCTGTGTTGTTCCTCTATCTATGCTCAGTTGTGTTCTGTTTTTTACTTTGGTTTGATGATCATGTTTTCTTAAATAATACCATAGCTATGAATGGATGTGGAGAGTCCGAGAGAACTGTGTGTCTTGTTTGTATCATTGTGTGCATCTTAAGCGTGGAATAAAATGATGTTTCTGATTATAAATGAGGCGAGGATTGATTCTCAGTGAGGGCTTAGCTGACAATAACGAATGTCATATGCTTTACTGTATTGGTATTTCTAGTTTCACTCTAGTTTTACTTCAAAATTAAGTTTGGAATAATCTTTAAAAAGTTCCATTACATTTCCAACTCAGTAAGAGAATAAAATAGAATTACTTTTAAAGTAATATAACAATTTTATTTTATGTGACAAAAAAGAATAA